>CAUYLG010029119.1:0-54896 GCA_963573385.1 Cacajao melanocephalus
AACGCTTTTACACTGTTGGTGGGAGTGTAAATTAGTTCAACCATTATGGAAGACAGTGTGGCAATTCCTCAAGGATCTAGAAATAGAAATACCATTTGACCCAGCAATCCCATTACTGGGTATATACCCAAAGGATTATAAGTCATTCTATAATAAAGACACATGCACACGTGTTTATTGTGGCACTTTTCACAATAGCAAAGACTTGGAACCAACCCAAATACCCATCAATGATAGACTGGTTAAAGAATATGTGGCACATATACACCATGGAGTACTAAAAGGTTAAGTTCATGTCCTTTGCAGGGACATGGATAAAGCTGGAAACCATCATTCTCACCAAACTGACACAAGAATGGAAACCCAAACACCGCATGTTCTCACTCATAAGTGGGTGCTGAACAATGAGAACACATGGACACAGAGAGGGGAACATCATACACTGGGGCCTGTTGAGGGGTGGGGGGGCTAGGAGAGGGATAGCAGGGATGGAGGAATTGGAGAGGGATAGCGGAATTGGAGAGGGACAGCATTAGGAGAAATAACTAATGTAGATGATGGGGTGATGGATTCAGCAAACCACCATGGCACGCGTATCCCTGTGTAACAAACCTGCATGTTCTGCAGATGTACCCTAGAACTTAAAGCATAATTTCTTAAAAAGTATACCTAGTGTCTTGTACAGGTACAAAAATCAGTGCTCAATAAAGGCTTGTTAACAGATGGAGCAATTTCCTGACATGAGTGTCAAACTGGCAGAGAACTGCCTTGTGGCATCCATTAAATCCTTCAACATGTAACTTTCTCTACTGACAAATAAGACGGACCTAGCCTTGTTCCCAGATAATTCTGTTGTTGAGAAAGAAATTGTGTTTCCTCTGACCTCTGTGCACATCTTCAGAAAGCTGATCCTAAGCAAATACTGTAACTAAAAACCATAGATGGTTAGTAGACTAAGAGACCTTTAGGTTCATTAGCTCCAAACCTCTCATTTTACAGAAGAGAGGATTGTAAGATAAAAAACTAGTGGCAGAATCAAGACTAAAACTCAGGTCCGATGCTTCTCAGATCTTTCCATAAGTTAGCACTTGTTTCCCATGCCTCTTAGTTATCTCAAAGAATGGCCCTCATTCCCTATAAACACCACAGATAATAGCCGGTATCTGGGACTTTCAATCCTGTGTTCATCAAACCCCAAAGAGATGTTAGCTCTTCAGTTCAATTTTTTCTTTTCAATCTATTTGGCTGCTTTTTTTTCCAGGAAAAGGAGGACTGGGTTTTAACCACTGCACAACCAACTGGCTCTCCCAAAAGCAGGATCATCTCTCCTTGGTGATGCCTGGGCATCCTGGAACTTATGCACAGAAAGTCCAACATGGTGCTGGGTGTTGTTTAGTAATCTTGTTACGTGGGGCTACTTTTTTATTTTGTGATATATTTTGTTATTCCTTGTGACATACTTTCTTACATGTTTTCATTTTCAAATATGCCTGTATTTTCTATATAAAAATTATATTAAATAGATGCTGCTCTACCCTCACAAAATGTACATATTCTGCTGTCTATTGGGAAAGTTCCTGGTACACATTTTTATTCAGTTACTTAAAATCATTTTATAATTAAAATATATTTTGCTACTAAATAATATTTTGCTGGATAGTACCATTTTATGAGGTGGCCAGGGAATTATAGAAAGGACACATGATCTTTCATCTGTGCTACTGGTACAACATAGGAAACCCCTTACAATAAAGGGTACCTCTTCATTCTGGTTCCATATTCTTTGCAATATGTATAATAATAAAGATTCTTCTTTCATTTAATCAGAGAGTAACTGTTGGACCACCACACAATTATGTACTGGTACTTAGGGTAGCCTGGCTAATTCTTTTCTCAACATTTGAAAAGCTGTAGGCATTAACTACATGGATGTGGGGAAAGAACATGGTGAGCTTGGTTCACAGTGAAAGTGCTCCCCTTCTTTCTTATGGCTGGAATCAGAAATGCAAGGACTGGAAGCTTTACAGAGAGCTGATACCTAGACTGGTAATCCCACAATTCACTATTTTGGGAGAAGGGAGATAGGAAGGGGAAGACAGAGAAAGAGAAGGAAAAAGGCAAATGTAAAATGTCTCCCAGAGTTGTGCTCCTGGTCCCACCTGCGAAAAAAAATTGGAGCTGCCTAAGAGAAAGCTGAGCTGCCCCTCAGTCCTCATTGTCAGCTTGCTCTATCACAATCCTTGTACCAAGATGAAGACTTCCCCAGACTTCAGAATATAAGGTCAAACTCTAAATTTTGTTTTAAAATAGGAAACTCACAATCAGCTTGCCTCCATCCTCTGGGAAAACTGCTCCCACATAGGCCTCAGGGTGCAATGTAGCATCGTGGAGGAATGCAGAAAGGATGAAAAATATTTTGATTCTCCTAGTGGTTCTCTTCACTGCCATAGGCATCCCTCAGCCATTGACTCCTCCTTCTTTCTCTTGACATTCACTTTCATGACCAGTCTTACATGCTTATAAGTCTACCTTTTAATAAGTTTACCCATAGTCCATTAACTTCCAAACCATGTTGATCTTTGTCATTTATAATCATAAGACATAAAAGTACAGCCAAAAAGGCCAGATGCAATGGCTCAAACCTATAATTCTAGCACTTTAGAAGGCCAAAGCAGGCAGATAGTTTGAGCTCAGTAGTTCAAGACAAACCTGGTCAACATGGAGAAATCCCATCTCTACCAAAAAAAAAAAAAAATACAAAAATTATCTGAGCATTGTGGTATATGGCTGTAGTTCCAGCTACTTGGGGGTTGGGGGGGCATGCAGAGGCAGGAGGATTGCTTGAACCTGACAGGTCAAGGCTGCAGTGAGCAGAGATGGAAGGACAGGAGAGGAGAGGAAAGGAGAGGGGAGGAGAGAGGGGAGAGGAGAGGAAAGGGAAAATAAACACAGCCCAAAACCCGAGTAATAAAAAAAAAACATAGTACCAGAAAAATTTAAGCTAAGGAAAGCAACTGAAAACAACACTCGGATATTTTCCAGCAAGATGGCTGAATAGGAACAGCTCCTGTGCACAGCTCCCAGTGACAGTGATGCAGAAAGTGAGTGATCTCTGCATTTCCAGCTGAGGTACCTGGTTCATCTCATTGGGACTGGTTAGACAGTTAAGTGCAGTCCAGGGAGGGCAAGCTGAAGCATGGTGGGGCATTGCCTCTCCTGGGAAGCACAAGGGGCAAGGAAACTCTCTCTCCTAGCCAAGGGAAGTCATTAGGGACTTTTCCAGGCACTCTTGCACTCTGCCTCAGATACAGCACTTTTCCCATGGTCTTTACAACCTGGGTTACCAGCACAAACTGGGTAGCCATTTGGGAAGACACCAAGCTAACTGCAGCAGTTTTTTTTTTTCTTTCATAGCCCAGTGGAGCCTGGAATGCCAGTGAGACAGAACTACTCATTGCCCTGAACAAGGGGGCTGAAGCCAGAGAGCCAAGTGATCTGTCTCAGGAAGTCCCACCCCCATGAAAACCAGCAAGCTAAGATCCACTGGCTTGAAATTCTTGCAGCCAGCACAGTAGTCTGAGCTTAACCTGAGACATTAGGGCTTGATGTGGGGAGAAGCCTTTGCCACTGCTGAGGCTCAGGTAGGTGGCTTTAATCTCGCCTGTGTAAACAGAGTCACCTGGAAGTTTACACAGCAACTGGGCAAAGCCCACGGCAGCTCAGCAAGGCCACTGCAGGCAGACTGTGTCACTAGACTCCTTCCTTGCAGGGCAGGGCATCTCTGAAAAAAAGGAGCAGCCTGTCAGGGACTTATAAATAAAGCTTCCACCTTCCTGGGACAGAGCACCTGAAAAAAGGGGCAGTTGTGGGTACAGCTTCAGCAGACTTAGATGTCCCTACCCAAAAGCTTTGAAAGGAGCAACCAATCTCCCAGCACAGCACCTGAGCTCTGATAAGGGAAAGAATGCCTCCTTAAATGGTTCCCTGACCCATGTGTATCCTGACTGGGACACACCTCCCAGCAGGGGCTGACAGACACCTCTTGTATCTGGCGGGCACCCTTCTGGAATGAAGCTACCAGAGGAAGGAACAGGCAGCAATCTTTGCTGTTTTGCAAACCCTGCTGGTGATTCCCAGGCAAGCAGGGTCTAGAGTGCACCTCCAGCAAACTCCAGCAGACCTGCAACAGAGGGCCCGGACTGTTAGAAGGAAAACTAATAAACAAAAGGAAGTAGTCTCAACATCAACAGAAAGGATGTCCACTCAGAGACCCCATCCAAAGGTCAACAACTTCAAAAACCAAAGGTAGATAAATCCACAAAGATGGGAAGAAACCAGTGCAAAAAGGCTGAAATCTCCATAAAGCAGAATGCCTCTTCTCCTTCAAGGGATCAAAACTCCTCACCATCAAGGGAACAAAGCTAGATGAAGAATGAATTTGATGAATTCACAGAAGCAGGCTTCAGAAGGTAAGTAATAATAAATTTCTCCAAGCTAAAGGAGCATGTTCTAACCAGATGCAAGGAGCTAAGAACCTTGAAACAAGGTTAGATGAAATGCTAACTAGAATAACCAGCATGAAGAACATAAATGACCTGATGGAGCTGAAAAACACAGCGCAAAAACTTCGTGAAGCATATGCAAGTTTCCATAGCTGAATCGATCAAGCGGAAGAAAGGATATCAGAGATTGAAGATCAACTCAGTGAAATAAAGTGAGAAGGCAAGATTAGAAAGAAAAGAGTGAAAAGAAATGAATAAAGCCTCCAAGAAATATGGGATTATGTGAAAAGACCAAATCTACATTTGATCGGTGTATCTGAAGGTGATGGGGAGAATGAAACCAAGTTGGAAAACACTTCAGGATAATATCCAGGAGAACTTCCCCAACCTAGCAAGGCAGGCCAACATTCAAATTCAGGAAATACAGAGAACACCACAAAGATACTCCACAAGAAGAGCAACCCCAAGACACATAATCATCAGATTCACCAGGGTTGAAATGAAGGAAAAAATGCTAAGGGCAGCCAGAGAGAAAGGTTGGGTTACCCACAAAAGGAAGCACATCAGACTCACAGCAGATCTCTTGGCAGAAACCCTGCAAGCCAAAAGAGAGTGGGGGCCAATATTTAACATCCTTAAAGAAAAGAATTTTCAACCCAGAATTTCATACCCTGCCAAACTAAGCTGCATAAGTGAAGGAGAAATAAAATCCTTTATGGACAAGCAAATGCTGAAAGATTTTGTTACTACCAGCCTGCCTTACAAGAGCTCCTGAAGGAAGCACTGAACATGGAAGGAACAACCAGTACCAGCCACTGCAAAAACATACCAAATTGTAAAGACCATCGACACTATGAAGAAACTGTATCAACTAACAGGGACAACAACCAGCTAGCATAAAAATGGCAGGTCAAATTCACACATAACAATATTAACCTTAAATGTAAATGAGCTAAATGCCCCAATTAAAAGACACAGACTGGAAAAATGGATAAAGAGTCAAGACCCATCAATGTGCTGTATTCAGGAGATCTCACATGCAAAGACACACAAAGGCTGAAAATAAAGGGATGGAGGAAGAGTTACCAAGCAAATGGAAAGGAAAAAAAAAAGCAGGGGTCACAATGCTAGTCTCTGATAAAACAGACTTTAAACCAACAAAGACCAAAAGAGACAAGGGCATTACATAATGGTAAACAGATCATTGCAACAAGAAAAGCTAACTATCCTAAATATATATGCACCAATTACAGGAACACCCAGATACATAAAGCAAAAGTTCTTAATGACCTACAAAGAGACTTAGACTCCCACACAATAACAGTGGGAGACTTTAACACCCCATATAGAGCAATGAGACAGAAAATTAAGAAAGATATCCAGGACTTGAACTCAGATCTGAACCAAGCAGACCTAATAGATAGATACAGAACTCTCCACCCAAAATCCACAGAAGATGCATTCTTCTCAGCACATTGCACTTATTCTAAAATTGACTGCATAATTGAAAGTAAAACACTCCTCAGCATATGCAAAAGAATGGAAATCATAACAGTCTCTCAGATGACAGTGTGATCAAATTGGAGGGATACTATAAATACCTCTATACAAATAAACCCATAAATCTAGAAGAAATGAATAAATTCCTAGACACTTACACCCTCCTGAGACTAAATCAGGAAGAAATCAAATCCCCAAATAGACCAATAACAAGGTCTGAAATTGAAGCAGAAATTGGTAGTCTACCAACCAAAAAAAGTTCAGGACCAGACAGGTTCACAGCCAAATTCTACCAGAGGTATAAAGAGGAGCTGGTACCATTCCTTCTGAAACTATTCCAAACAATAGAAAAAGAGGGAAGCCTCCTTTACTCATTTTACGAGACCAATATCGTCCTGATACCAAAACCTGGCAGAGACACAAATGAAAAAGAAACTTTCAGGCCAATATTCATGATGAACATTGATGCAAGTATCCTCAATAAAATACTGGCAAACTGAATCCAACAGCACATCAAAAAGCTTATCCACTATGATCAAGTCAGCTTCATCCCTGAGATGCAAGGCTAGTTCAACATACACAAATCTATAAACATAATCCATCACATAAACAGAATCAAACACGAAAACCACGATTCTCTCCATAGATGCAGAGAAGGCCTTAGACAAAATTCAACACCCCTTTATGCTAAAAACTCTCAATAAACTAGGTACTGATGAAACGTATCTCAATATAATAAGAGCTATTTATGACAAACCCAGAGCCAATATCATACTGAATGGACAAAAACGAAGCATTCCCTTTGTAAACCAGTACAAGACAAAGATGCCCTCTCTTACTACTCCTATTGAACATAGTATTGGAAGTTCTGGCCAGGGAAATCAGGCAAGAAAAAGAAAGAAGGGATATTCAAATAGGAAAAGAGGAAATCAAATTGTCTCTATTTGCAGACAACATGATTGTATATTCAGAAGACCCCATCGTCTCAGCCCAAAATCTCCTTAAGCTGATAAGCAACTTCAGCAAAGTCTCAGGATACAAAATCAATGTTCAAAAATCACAAGCATTTCTATACACCAATAACAGACAAACAGCCAAATCATGAGTGAACTCTCATTCAGAATTGCCACCAAGAGAACAAAATACCTAGGAATACAACTAACAAAGGATGTAAAAGACCTCTTGAAGAAGAACTACAAACCACTACTCAAGGAAATAAGAGACAACACAAACAGATGAAAAAACATTCCATGCTCATGGTTAGGAAGAATCAATATTGTGAAAATGGCCATACTGCCCAAAGTAATTTATAGATTCAGTACTAACCCATCAAGTTCCCATTGACTTTCTTCACAGAACTGGAAATAAACACCTTAAACTTCATATGGAACCTAAAGAGAGCCCGCATAGTCAAGACAATCCTAAGCAAAAAGAACAAAGCTGGAGGCATCATGCTACCTGACTTCAAACTATACTACAAGACTAGAGTAATCAAAACAGCATAGTACTGGTACCAAAACAGAGATATAGACCAATGAAACAGAACAGAGGCCTCGGAGGCAATGCCACATATCTACAACCATCTGATCTTTGACAAACCGCACAAAAATGAGCAATGGGGAAAGGATTCCCTGTTTAATAAATGGTCTTGAGAAAACTGGCTAGCCATGTGCAGAAAGCAGAAACTGGACCCCTTCCTGACACCTTACACTAAAATTAACTCCAGATGGATTAAAGATTTAAACATAAGACCTAACACCATAAAAACACTAGAAGGAAACCTAGGCAAAACCATTTAGGACATAGGCATAGGCAAGGACTTCATGACTAAAACACCAAAAGCATTGGCAACAAAAGCCAAAATAGACAAATGGGACCTAATTGAACTCCAGAGCTTCTGCACAGCAAAAGAAACAATCATTGGAGTGAACTGGCAACCAAAAGAATGGGAAAAACTTTTGCAATCTACCCATCTGACAAAGGGCTAATATCCAGAATCTACAAAGAATGAAAACAGATTTACAAGAAAAAAAAAAAAAAAAAAAACATACCCATCCAAAAGTGGGTGAAGGATATGAACAGACACTTTTCAAAAGAAGACAAGGACCTAGAAATAGAAATTCCATTTGGTCCAGCAATCCCATTACTGAGTATATACCCAAAGGATTATAAATCATTCTATTATAAAGACACATGCACACATATGTTCATTGCAGTACTGTTTATAATAGCAAAAACGTGGAACCAAACCAAATGCCCATCGATGATAGACTGGACAAGGAAAATGTGGCACATATACACCATGGAATACTATGCAGCCATAAAAAAAATGATGAGTTTGTGCCCTTTATAGGGACATGGATGAATCTGGAAACCATCATTCTCAGCAAACTGACACAAGAACAGAAAATCAACCACCAAGTGTTCTCACTTATAGGCAGGTGTTGAACAATGTGAACACGTGGACAGAGGGAGGGAGCATCACACACTGGGGTCTGCTGGGGGGACAGGGGAGGGACAGCGGGGGGGTGGGGAGGTTGGGGAGGGATAACATGGGGAGAAATGCCAGATATAGGTGACAGGGGGATGAAGGCAACAAACCACATTGCCATATATGTACCTATGCAACAATCCTGCATGATCTGCACATGCACCCTAGAACCTAAAGTAAAATAAAAAATAAAAATCAAGAGACAACAGATGCTGGAGAGGATGTGGAGAAATCGGAACGCTTTTACACTGTTGGTGGGAGTGTAAATTAGTTCAACCATTGTGGAAGACAGTGTGGCATTTTCTCAAGGATCTAGAAATAGAAATACCATTTGACCCAGCAATCCCATTATTGCGTATATACTCAAAGGATTATAAATCATTCTATTCTAAAAACACATGCACACGTATGTTTATTGCAACACTGTTTACAATAGCAAAGACTTGAAACCAACCCAAATGCCCATCAATGATAGACTGAATAAAGAAAATGTGGCACATGTACACCATGGAATACTATGTGGCCATAAAAAAGGATGAGTTTATATCCTTTGCAGGAACATGGATAAAGCTGGAAACCATCATTCTCAGCAAACTGACACAAGAACAGAAAACCAAACACTGCATGTTCTCACTCCTAAGTGGGAGTTGAACCATGAGAACACATGGACACAGGAAGAGGAACATCACACACCGGGGCCTGTTGGAGGGTGGGGAGCCAGGAGAGGAATAGCATTAGGAGAAATACCTAATGTAGATGACAGGGTTATGGTTGCAGCAAACCACAACTGAACGTGTATACCTATGTAACAAAACTGCACGTTCTGCACATGTACCCCAGAACTTAAAGTATAATGGAAAATAAAATTTAAAAAAACAACTCTCAGTTCTGAAAGTACCTACTAAATAAATACACCTTCAAAGTGGAGTTTGTATTGTGTTAATTTGAATAGGTTGAAAGGTTTATATTTTCACAATAAGTCAAAGTAGTCCTGGCATGCAGAGAATGTAAGGAAGTAAAGTACCACACAAATGACGTGAAAATAATACATATTTAGAAATGTGAGTCACAGATAATAATACTAAAAATAGTTGAAGAATATTATTTTAAAATCTTCCATACTATGCATGGAAGACCCAGTGTAGGAAAACAGAAATTTTAAAAATCGTTCATACTAGATGTATCTTCTAGCAAATTTTTGAAGGGGAAGCCATTCCCAATGCTGTATAAACTATCCCACAAGCTGAAAAAGATGACAAACATTGAGTAATATTTGCCAGATAATCACCAAAAATCACTTGGATGCAAAAACCTAACAAAGATGAAAATAAACTATAAATCAATCATATACTTTAGCTTTCAAACTAGTTTTTGAACAAATAGGTGCTACACATTGCAGTAGGTTTTGTAAAGACGTTAGTTCTTTGAATCCTCACAACAATTATATTGAGATATGTATTATTATCTTTATTTTATAGGTGAGGAAAGCGAAACTCTAAATAGCTGATCTAAAATAAACGGCAAAGCCAAATGAACCCCAAGTCTGACTTACTCTGAAAACTCATCAACTTCCTACTCTACTATTTCTGCGTTTTTGACCTATATCTGACACTAGGTGATATTTAGCAAATTTAATTTTTTAAAACAATACTTGACAGGCAGATGGTATTTTATAAGGATACAATATGAAATGCATAAGAGCAATAAATTTCAAAAAGGAATTTGATAAAATTCAACGCATTCTTAAATTTCTAAAAAAGTAGCAAGTGTTCAGCATACTAAAGTTTATCTGATTCAATTATAATCAATCCTGTTATGAACCATGACATGCCTCACTTTTAAATCAGAAACAAAGCAAAATAGCTATTCCCATTCACCTTGAGCATTATTCTTCAGTTCTAGCCAGAGCAATAATATATAAAATAAAGAGTATAAAAATGAGAAAATTGTTGCAGTTTCATTTTGGCAGGAGATATAATATATTTCGTAAGATGAAAACTCAAAGGCATTAAAATCCATTAGAAGCACTGAGTCCAGTAAACTGGTTGAGAACCACATAAATATACCAAAAAAAAAGCTTCCTTGCATATTAATTATAAGTAGCAAATATAGTAAAAATTCACTCACAATATCAGTAAATATATACATATGTATTATACAAATAAGAAATGTAGTCTTAAGGAAGAAAATTAGAAAATTATACCTATGGGGGGATGGAGGCAGAAAACCACATTGCCATGTGTGTACCTAGGCAACAATACTGCATGACCTGCACATGTACTCCAGAACCTAAAGTAAAATTAAAAAAAAAGAAAAGAAAAGAAAATTATACCTATAAACATTTATCAATGCTCAGCTTGTGGAGAAGCATGCCGTTTCTTGGATGAGAAAACTGTATGTCCTAAAGATGTGATTTTTTTTCCAAATGAAGTTACAAGCTTCATATAGTTTCAATTCTATTTGCCATATTTGGTTTTTGTGGGGACTATGACCAAACTATTTATTCTAGTGTTTATTACAAACAAAAGCAAAATGGAAAATCAAAATGTCTTAGAGAAAATGAAAAGTATCTTCTTTTTAAAAGTTAAAACATAATAAAAAGCTACAGTAATTAAAATAGTATATGCTGATCAAGAATCACAAAAGCATCAGTGTAGTAATCTATTTATATAAATTCAAATATTTTATTTTAAAACTCATAAGTGGCCAGGCACAGTGGCTCATGCCTGTAATCATAGCACTTTGAGAGGCTGAAGCGGGTGGTTCCCTTGAGGTCAGGAGTTCAAGACCAGCCTGGCCAACATGGTGAAACCCAGTCTACACTGAAAATACAAAAAATTAGCCAGGGATAGTGGTGCACGCCTGAAATCCCAGCTACTCAGGAGGCTGAGATGGAAGAATTGCTTGAACTCAGGAGGCGGAGGTTGAGCCAAGATTGTGCAATTGCACTCCAGCCTGGGTGAGAAAGTGAGATTTTGTCTCAAAACGAACAAACAAAAAACCTCATAAGTGATCAAGAAAGCCTTCCACACACAAAAAAATAAAGCCTTAATAGTCAGTGAAATTTTAATTATAAAGGATTAGAAAACAAGAGAGAAAAATATCAAGCGACTGGTATTAGACAATTAGTAAAAATTTGAAAATATTTTTGTTTGAATTTGTACCATATAAAAATAAATTCAAGGTGGATTGTGAAGTAAATATTGATATGAAAACTATAAAAATTGTGTTTAGAGTTAATTTTCTCAAACATTTTTAGGATTAAAAAAACCTAGAAGTTACAGTAAAATCATAGTGGGATGCTGAACAGATTTGACAGCATAAGTAAATTGAGAGTTCAAGAGGCCATTCAAAAATCGTAATCAAAATGTTGCCAAATTTCTTATAAGAGACCAAGAAATCATGTTTTTCTTATACTACCTTTATCATACAAATGGGAAAAAAAACTTAATGAAACGAAAGAACACACAGACAACCCACCAAAGAAATACAATAAACTCATTTTTGTATGTATGGATAAACTGTTCCACCTCACAAAGTACACAGATTCAAACAACAGTGGAAACCCTTTTGCTTTTCAGATTAGCAGAGACTTACTTTTAATGTTAATAACTAATGCTAGCAAATGTGGGATGAAACAGAAAATTTTATGCTTTGATAGGGAGAGTGTTAGTTGGCATTAAAATTTTTGGGCCCATTTTATTTTTTCCAGCTTTATTGAGGTATAATTGACAACAATTGTATATATTTAAGATGTACAATGTGATGATTTGATACACACATACACTGTAAAATGATTATCACAATCAAATTAATGAACATATTCATCATCCTACATAGTTATCATTTTTGGAAGAGTTAAGTGGTGGTGAGGACATTTAAGATCTATTCTCTTAGCAAGTTTTAAGTATGCAATACAGTATTATTAACTATAGTCACCATGATGTAGATTGGAGTCCCAGTACTTATACATCTTATAAGTGAAGGTTAGTACTCTGACCAACATCTACTCATTTCCCCCACTCCTCCCCTTTCTAGCCCCTGGCAACCACCATTACATTCTCCACGTCCTTGAGTCTGCCTATTTTAGATTCCATATATAACTGAAATCATACAGTATGTGTCTCTCTGTGTCTGGCTTATTTCATGCAGCATAATGTCCTTCAGATTCATTCTTGTTATTGCAAATGGCAGGATTTTCTTCCTTTTATGGCTTAATAGTATTCCACTCTGTGTGTGTATGTGTGTACCACATTTTCCTTTTCCATTTTTATATTTGTAAATGTGTTTCCATATTCGTAAAAGGAATCATGTTCATAAAAATTAATTGAAGTAAAAGTCCCACATTAATGTGTGTGCATATATAGATGTAATTTTTTATTACCCTAATTAACCTGACAAGTGCATTAGCATCTATTCTGTAAAAGTAAAGACCTTGTATCTGTTTAGTTTTGTTTAGACACAACTTTGGGAATCTCTAGTGAAGAGTTCAGATCAAGATGATGATTAGTTTAATATAGAAATAGAAACTATTACTAAGAGAAAATGTTAATAAAGTTTGAGCCATTTGTCTACACAGGAGGAAAATATTGCTTGTGATCAAATTAAGGAATTTTAAAAATCAATTATTAAAATCATCTGTACATTTTTACAGCATATCCTTGTACTTTATGGGTTCTTCAGGTAAGAGACATCCAAAGAGGTGGATACTTAACAATATCTCAAGTTTATCAGCCAAGTTACATCAGAATCACTTTACGCTTCCTCAACCAACACAGCAGCAGCAACACTCATTTTTTTTTAAAGATCATGTTTAATTACTCATGATTCTCTCCTAACTCTGACCTTAAGGCCAGGACTTTTATTTCCCCACCCTTCCCCTAATTATCTTATAACCCACCATTCAAGGTGGCCTGGGCTGAAAGTGTAGGTTTGGATGGAACCTGAAAGCAATTGACTAATTTGAAAATAATGAGAAGCAGCCAGTCAGAATGGCTATTATGAAAAAGACAAGAAATATCAGATGGCAAGGATTCAGAGAAAAGGGGATGCTTATATATCATTAGTGAAAATGTAAATAAATACAACCTCCATAGAAAACAGTATGGAGATTTCTCAAAGAATTAAAAATAGAACTACCATTTAATCCAGCAATCCTTCTACTGGGTATCTACCCAAAGAGAAGTAAATCATTGTTTTTGAAAACATACCTACACTCATATATTTATTGCAGCACTATTCACAGTAGCAAAGATATGGAATCAACCTAAGTGTTCATTAGCAAATGATTGGATAAAGAAAATGTACAATGGAATACTATTCAGCTATATAAAAGAATGAAATTATGTCTTTTGCAACAACATGGATGAAACTAGAGGCCATTATCTTAATTGAAACAGCTGAGACACAGAAAGTCAAATACCACATTTTCTCACTTACAAGTGGGAGCTAAATAATTTGCACCCACGGATGCAGAATGTGGAGTGATAGACAAGGGAGATTCAGGAGAGGAGCAGGAGGGGGCTGGATGATGATAAATTACTTAACAGGTATAGTGTATGTTATTCAGGTAATGGATACCCTAAAAGCCTTGAGCTCCACCACTACATATAATCTATGCATATGACAAAATTATACTGTACTCCATAAATTTATACAAACAACAAAAAAAAAGCAAACACATTGCACTGCAGCTTCATGTTCCTAGCTGCAAGAATCAGCCGGCAAAGCCACTTAAAAACATGCTCCTGGGTGCAATATTTCTGGGCTCTTAAGTTTTGTGAAGCAAACCAACCAACTTTAAACACACACATACACACACACACACACACACACACACACAAAGAGATAGGCTGTCTGGGCATTTGTAAGAGTTACAGTACAAACTGCTGTCTCCCTGGAGACAATGCTGATCACAACCACTCCTTGCACAAATCATCTTCAAGTGAGGTCACTCCACCCTCCTAAGTCCTGACCTGCCTAATTACAATGCCTAATCTTCACCCTTCTGAATCATACACATTCCACCTCTCATTATGTCCCCTGGATCTTTTTACTTTCCCAGCAGTGTTCAAGCTGCTTTATGTTTCTATAAGTTAAGGTGTATCCTATCAGTAAGGGCAACAGAGAACTGACAAACTAGAAAAACCTGTAAGAATGGATTAAAGTAAAGACCACAAAAAAGTAGCAGAAGCTACCCACATGCATTTCTCAATCATACCACATTCTTCACAAGAGCAATTACGGAGAATCTATGGAACATATCGTCAAACGGGGAAATACTTCCAAAATCCTTCTTACATGCCTTATAGTTTGTATTCTGCTTTGTAGTTTAACATGCAGTTTCTCCTACACTATCTCATAAATTGAGCTAAAAACTATGCAGCTGCCTAACATGTAATAATGACTGAATAAATGTCAGTGTCCCTTTCTCTGCTCAACCCTCCTTCAACCTGTCTCAGTGACTTCTGCAAAGCTTCGTCTTCTTTCCATTTAAGAAAACTGAGGCACAGAGAAGCAACATCTACACCACCTGGAAATTACAGCCTAACACCTGAGACTCAAGGCTGGGGATCAGAGAAGTCAGTCATAACACCCTTTCCAGAGAACGAACTTTAGCTTGGCCATGTCCCTGGCAATTTCAACACCATGTAAGCTTTACAACTATGGTGGTTTATGATTATAGTCCATGTTTCTGATGTTTGCAAAAAGAAAAAATGTTCCTAATCACAAAGTAACATTGGTTTATGTGAGAATTCCACCAAATAACCTTAGGCTATGTTTAAAAGACAGCACAAATGTTCCATAAGTCATAATTGCAACATTAAAAAGCCCGCATGATGAATCACTTTCAGGTCTCTGAATACACCATGTCCTCTTCCTGAGTCCTTTGCATGCATTATCTCCTTTACCACTGCCACTTAACCTTTACTCCCAGATTTCACCTGACCCTACCATCGTACTCACTGTCTCCCATATTATTTTTCTACCATTTATGTGTTCCTGAGTTCTCTGATGCTGTTAACTTTGTCCTAAACCTCCCATCCCCACTCCAAGTCCAACTTATATAGTGCACTGGGAGAGTACACTCTGCTTTTTCCCATTCCAGGGTTCCTATATGTCAGCAATGCCAATGAGTAGAACTGAGAAACTGTATCAGTCTGTTCTCGCATTGCTATAAAGAACCACCCGAGACTGGGTAATTTATAAAGAAAAGAGGTTTGTCTCACAGTTCTGCAGGCTGTACAGGAAGCATGGCTGGGAGGCCTCAGGAAATTTACACTCATGGCAGAAGGCAAAAGAAAAGCAGCCACATCTTACATAGCTGGAGAAGGAGGAAGAGAGAGAAGGGGAAGGGGCTACTCACTTAAACAACCAAATCTCGTGAGAACTCACTAGCCCAAGAACAGCAAGCGGGAAGCTTGCCCCCATGATCCAGTTACCTCCCACCAGGCCCCTTCTCCAACACTGGGGATTACAAATTGACATGAGATTTGGATGGAGATACAAATCCAAACCATGTCAGAAGCCAATGTGGACATCCAACTATAGAATGAATATACTCTGTGCACACAAGCGTGTGTGTGTTTGTGTGTGTGAGGCACATTGAGATCCAAAAGCGTGACAGGTCAGATATATCCAGAAGCACTCTTAAACCCAAACACCACAAACATTTTGTCCCTATCGAAATAGTTTATGACTTTGGTGTTAAGCCACTACCCAGCTTGCTATACTTGAACCTTGAGTAGGTCCAAAAATACAGAAACAAAACCCAGATGCCTCGCATCATGGTGCAGCAAGATGATGCTTATATGTTAATAGAATTGATTATTGGGTGCTAAAGTGTCTCCAGGAAGGTGAAAGGTACAACAGTTCTGGTTGATTCTTCACCCTACGCAGGCTTCTGAGATCATCAAATTTTGATAATCTCACCAGGTGGAACTTGGGAGGCACCAGGAAGACACACCCACTCATGTATATTCTTGATCTCATGTAAATCACTATTCTAATATTTTGCTAGTGTTGTAGTAAACTAAAAGAAAAGCAAATCTATACAAGTCAGAGTCTTCCTTCTCCCTAATTGAAGAAGCAGCACCAATCTTTGTGATCTGGTCCAGCTGAATTAGTCTAGCACCACAAATCATACCCACCTCCAAGGTGAAGCTAACTAGACCACAGGTGGTTGTTCTGCAGAGTATATTTGCTTTATGCTTTATATTGTAATACAGTTTAATACAGTTCTTAAAATTTACAGTTTCTATAAGACAACCAGGAGTATAAAAGTGCCCAAAGAAGGAATGAGAATGGGACATTGAACTAACTACTCTGAATAATTTCTCGCTTCATTTCACCTTCTGAAATATGGTACACCTGAACTCATCAATTTGATTCCTTTTCTTCCTGCTGCCTTTCCCTCCTCCTGTATGTAAACTTTTCTTCTGATCTCTTCCTGACCAATAGTTGCCCTTCCATGATGGTTCCAGGGTTAGCCCATGGCAGACATTTATCATTTGCCTGCCTCTCTTCCTCCTTGAAGACAAGCATTATATTTTTTCACCAATGTATACTTGGTAAAACTTGACGTATAGTAAATGCTCAGTAAATACTGAGAAAAGAATGAAATAATAGAGACTGATGCGAGAATAAGAGCTTTTACACAACTTCAAAAAGCATTTAGGAGGCCAGGCATATTGGCTCACACCTGTAATCCCAGCACTTGGGGAGGCCGAGGCAGGCATACTACCTGAGGTCAGGAGTTTGAAACCAGCCTGGCCAACATGGTGAAACTCCATCTCTACTAAAAATACAAAATTCTCCCCCGCGGTAGCAAGTGCCTGTAATCCCAGCAACTTGGGAGGCTGAGGCAGGAGAATCACTTGAACCCAGGAGGCGGAGGTTGTGTTGAGCCGAGACTGTGCCATTGCACTCCAGCCTGGGCAACAAGAGCAAAACTCCATCTCAAAGAAGAAAAAAAGCATTTAGGGAAGGTTCCACATAATACAATATTTTACATAATGTTTGCGTGTGTATGTACGAGTCCATGTACATATATACATTACTTTTTCAGAGGAAAACAACCTAAGTTTTCAATTCTGTTTTCATCATTTGCCTTTCCAAAGTCAAAGACAGAAAAAAAATCTGAAAGATAAAATAAGAATAGTTACCTTGAAGACTGGGTTGGTTCAGAGGGTGCCGGAGAAAAGTTTAACACATACTACATCCAAATGCAGTTTTGAAAGGCATTCAGTGATGCCAAATGACGTTGATCAAAGAAAAAAGCATAAAACAGAATTCAGGAGTTATTTGCTCAGCCTTCCTGAGCAAACTGACTGTCTTACCCCTTGATTTGTGAATTTCTGCAGGGCACCTCCTCAACAGGACTTACCTGAGCACGTGCTGGGTCATTGCTATCATTGCCAGGTGTTTGTTTTAAAATCTACTGAGTCTTTAACCTTATAAATAAAGGTATACTCCATGTGCTGTTTATAAAAACTGTTTGATTTTATTTATACTTCTGAACAACCTAAATTGCTCATCAGAAAGGTTTTCTATTTTTACAAATATGGCCTGAATAGATCTGAGAGGAAGAACTATCTACTTCTAGTTGACACAAAAGAAGTAAAAGTTTTCCATTAAAATCACATTTATTAATCAGGAAAAACTGAACAAAGACTGGGTATTAAATGACTATTTGGAATTATTACTAATTATTGTAAATGCCATTGGTTGGAATAATTTTGATTATTTTTTAAGATCTTGTATATTAGATAACTATACTGAAGTATTTACTAGCAAAATTACATAAATGCTTGGATTTGCTTTCAAATTCCCCCAAAAGAAAAAAAGTATATAAGGAGATGGGGAAGGTGAATATAGCAACAGCAAGCACAGCAAGATGTTGAGAAGAGCTGAGCAAGGAGTAGATGGGATTCAGCATACACACCTCTCTACTTTTGTGTGTGCTGGAAATTTTCTACAATCAAAAAATTTGTTTAAACCACATTTACTATGAGGTAATAAAGCCTTGTGTCGATATCCATGAATCTTGGAGTAAATACATTGACTATTCAGTCCACAGGTACACAAATGCATGGTATTTAGGAAACCCATGGTCTGAAATTGTAGAATATTAAGATAAATCCCTTCTTAAAAAGGCAATGCATTTGACTTGCTCATATGCTCAGGATTTTGTTTGTTTGTTTGTTTGTTTGTTTGTTTGAAATGGAGTCTCACTCTTACCCAGGCTGGAGTGTAACAGTGCAATCTTGGCTCATTGCAACCTCTGCCTCCCAGGTTCAAGCGATTCTCCTGCCTCAGCCTCCCTAGTAGCTGAAATTACAGGCATGAGCCACCATGCCCGGCTAATTTTTGCGTTTTTACTAGAGACGGGGTTTCACCTTGTTGGCCAGGCTGGTCTCGAACTCCTGACCTCAGGTGATCCACCTGCCTTGGCCTCCCAAAGTCCTGGGATTACAGGTGTGAGCCACTGCGCCCAGCCTCTAGGCTTTTATTAATATGTAAGATCCCTGAACTTAATTGCTTCATCCTTCAGGCTCTGCATCACTTTACACACATCTCTGTTGAAGCATTTTTTTCTTTATATCATGGCTAGTTTGCATTTCTGAATTGCTTTGATAGCAAGGTTTATTTCTCATGGATGGGTGCAGAGATTAAAAGCACAAGCTCTGGAATCCGACCACCCATATTCAAACCCTGGTCCTTCCCTTTACTAGCCACGTGATTTAGATGCCTCTCTCCTCATCTATGCAATGGAAGTAATCATAGGGTCCACTCTTAACTGATGTTGCTGTAAGGACTAAGGGGTCTCACAAACAGTAAGTATACACGCAAACTTATGAATTTTATGTTTTAGTGACCTTAAAAAAAAAGGGCAGTATTGAGAGAGGTACTCTCTTAAGCCCTTGGAACTAAACTTGAAGAGTACCTGGTCCTTGGCCTGCTGGACTGTGCTATCAATTTGCCAAGACAATCTGTTTTCCTTTAACTTATCCACCTGGTGTCTCTGCTGTCAACACAATACCAGAGACTCTCCCAGTGGAACTTTACAGGCTTGGTGTTCAGGATTCTGACTCAGGTATTAAAGTAAAGCCTTGGGGATTAATAAACTCTTGGCAGAGTCACCTCACTGTATTCTCAGAGTAGTGTCTAGGTAGCAGTTAGACTTAAACATAAATCACAAAATTCAACAGAGTTATGCTATTTAACATGTTGTATTCATCCAGTATAAATATAATATGTATTTTTCATATCTTAACATCTCTGAAATGGGAATGCATCTTACAATAGCAAGGCATAGTATGATTGGCAACTTAATGATCTATCTTACAAACATGGTATCCTAGGTTCAACAAGAAATGATAAGATTAAATCTTCAGTGCCTGGCATTGTATCAGTATAATATTTGGCATATGGAAACCTATAGGTTTAGGCAAATTACTGGTTGAAGACTCAGAGGTATTTTCTCTACCCAGAGATAGAGGTGTTTTCTGGGTCTGTGAAAAGCCTTATGGTATTTCTCCCTAGAGCTATGTTCTCAAAGCCCTGCTGTTTCTAACAAAAAATGAACATCAAGATAAAAGAAAAAAACAACATATGAGTTCTTTGAAAACCTGAGCCTTGATTTGGGAAAGGCCCTTTCCTAAGTATCATTGTCTTTGTTTGTATGAGTCATTGTAGAATGCTACTCTAGATCTTAACAAGTCCTCTCCAACCTCCACCCCGTTGGTTTCCCTAATAACTGAGTGTAAAACATGGAAAGGAGGAGTTGGCTAGATCCAGCTTCTTCCCTGATAAGATGCCTCTTATAGTAGAGTCTTTCCATGTCATACATTTAAACTTCCTTCTCCACCCACTATCGGCCTTGTCATCAAGCTCCCTGGTGATTCATATCAATGTACACTGGAGGCCTTTCTGGCAGCAATATCTAGACTACACCCTACACCCTTACTATGCCTTCCTATTGCTTATATGATCATTCCCCTTTTTTCCTGGCATGGTAATCTTCAGCTTCACACATTCTCCCAGGAAATGTGTCCTTCTCCAAAGCAGCTTCAGCAGTAAGAATCTTAACAGGTCAGTATCCTCGACAGCACAACTCTTTGCAATGTTGTAACCAGAAGCAGGGAAGGCACTAGTAAAGTCCTTAAGATCTTTAAGGACCAGGGCCTCTCTTGATTTTTGCATTTTACAAATGAAGCTCAGACAGTGAGGGACTTATCCAGAGTGACACTGTCATTTATAAGAGAATGAATAACAGAACCTTGGCCACCGCCTCCAGCCCTTCCTTCAGGAGGATGTACTTCTTCCCTCAGTTTAGATTCTCCCCAATCACGGTCTCAAAAACAGCAGATAAATTGCAATCCTGGACAGCTATCATGCTCTTTGTAATCTTTCTGGATTATAATAAAAGTGTATGAGAATGCACTGGACATCACTGTTAACACTACAAAGAATGGTGGCTCTATAAGTGCAGCAGTGTCGTTGCAAGTGGAGCTTGAAGGTACATGTGCATATGACTTTATTTAAAATTAAGAATCAGTTGTCCACACTGAAGCATGGAGGGTTTGTGGAAAGGGTAACAGTATGACCCAAGCTGTGTCCTTGGCCTCCTCACTCAACCAGGCAATGGGTTCCTCATCTTTGGTCCTTTGGATGCCTTCTCTCTTTGGGGATCTTCCCTGACTAGATCCCCTTATCATCCATTCTTTAGGGTAAAATTATATGACATTGACTTGACTTGGGGATGAACTCTCCTTTCCCATGCTAGCAAACATCTTGACTGCATTCCCTTTTGCTCAAAAACACATGGGAACACACACACACACACACACACACACACACACACACACACATACACACACACACAATCCCAAGAAGTTTCAATAATTTTATCTGAAATAAAGGCAATAAACCAAAACTTAGCAGGCTTAGTGAGAATTTGAGAGTAAAAATAATCAGGCATTTGCCCCTCTTATTCCAACTTAGTCCTCTTGCTCTCCAGAAAAGTGGGAGGCCTCCCTGCCCAGACGTTCGTGATGTTCCCTCACAGATGTTCCCGGACACCAAGGAGAGAGGCCCCATCCAAATCCTGCCTTCTCTTCTTCCCCCTTTCCTTTCAATATTTCTTTTCCTCCAGAAGACTCCACCTCTCTTCAGCTCTGGATCCTTAACATGAGAGTCCCTGGAATCTATGTTGTGAAGTGACTTTCGACACTTGTTGTCACTGCCCTTCCCTGTCAGGAATCTGTGTCCCTGCAGTTGTCCTGTGCTCAACACACTGGCTTATGACATTCTACTAAGGAAACAAAAGCCCTTTTCTACCCACTCATTGCTGCAGCAGTGTAGTGCAAAATCACCAAGGAGCACTCCTCAAATCCCCAACATCTCATGAAAAGTGTATATAGGAGGGTGCGGTGGCTTACACCTGGAATCCCAGCACTTTGGGAGGCTGAGATGGGAGGATCATTTGAGCCCAGGAGTTCAAAACCAGCCTAAGCAACACAATAAGACCCCATTTCTGCAAGTAATAAATAATTTAAAAAAAAAAAAAAAAAAAAAAACTAGCCAGGCATGGCGGCATGCACCTGTTATCACAGCAACTCAGGAGGCTAGTTGTGGGGTTTGCTCAAGTCCAGGTCATGAAGGGTGCTGTGAGGCATGGTCATGCCACTGCTCTACAGCCTGGGCAACAGAGTGAGCCCTCATCTCAAAGAAAAAGTGTTAATATAATCTCCTCCGCATGTCTGCATTGGCTTTGCTCTTTGTTTTTTCTTTTCCTCCTGGAGAAGGAGGATGAAAGAAAGGAAAGCAACTGAGGAAGTGATAGAGGAAAATGAGTGCAAAAGATTTTGATCAAGCACCAAACTGTTTCCAAGTGACAAGGCTGGGTGATTAAGCACCAACTACAGGGCCAAGAACTGCTCCCATAAGGTGTTTGTGTTCCAGAATTCATATTAGGCAAGACAGGAATCACAGGTCCTGTGCCTTTCCCACCTCCTGCAGCACATGCAGTATACTCTGGTAGATTTCTCAAGTTAGATTACAGCAAATGTCCCAAGGAGCATCATTCAAAAATTAACAGCAGCAAAAGTCACAAGCAATTGAGCAATATACCTGCTCATTCAAGAGCTTCTAGAAAAATGGACTTGCATACACTAAAATCTACCTCTTCTATGCTCCAAACATTTCTTTTGATTGTCATATCATGTGTGCAAAAGTGTGGATTAAGACCCACAAAAAAAAAAAAAAAGAGAGAGAGAGAGAAAGTAGCCTAGCTAAGGAGCTGTGTGCTCTAAATCTACTTGAGTTGTTTTGCTTTTATCATGAAATAGATTATCAAAATTGAGAAGAGGATTTTTTTCTAGACAGGCCAAAGGAAAACTCTGTTTCAGTAAACTTAAGACTAGGTTCTACCTAACTTCTAAACGTCTTAATGCTGTCATTGATCTTTAGGCCCTAGTATAGGTGCCCAGTGACAGTTGGCTTAGTATTAAATGAAGGAGAATCACAACCTCATGCATTTGTGGAGCACTCCATTGCTTTCAAAACTAGTTTCCTTTTATGATCTCCTTTGATTTTTACCTCACAACAACTCAGTAAGGGAGGTAGGCCAAGTCATCTAATCCCTATTTTTATAAATCACAGTTCTCAAACTTGTTTAGGTTTAAAGTGATAAGAGTTCATGGTATCCTTTGAGGAACAACATGATCTACTGGCACTTTAAATTAGATAGCAACTTAAATTGTAGATTCTGGGGCAGGCAATGTCTACTACAGGTAAGGCAGAAACCGTGCAGACTATTGGTGGGTATATTAGTCAAAGTTTTCTGAACAAACAGAACTGATTGTGTGTGTGTATGTGTGTGTGTGTGTGTGTGTGTGTGTGTGTGTGTGTGTGTGTTATTATGAGGAATTGACTCACAGGATTATGGAGGTTGAGAAGTCCCATGATCTACCATCTCAAGCTACAGGCTCAGAAAAGCCAGTGGTATAATTCAGTACAAGTCCAAACGCTGAAAACCAGAGGAGCTGATGGTATAAATCCTGGCCCCAGAAGAGGAGATTAGATGAGATTTTCAGCTGGAGAAGTGAGACAGGAAAAAAAGGGGTAAACTCCTCCTTCTGCCTTTTTTTCTATTCAGTCACTTAATGGATTGGATGGTACCCAATCAAATGGGGAAGGTGATCTACTTGACTGAGTATGCATATTAAGATGTTAATCTCATCCAGAAACCGCTTCACAGACACGCCTAGAAACAATATTTAATCTGGGCATTTTAGCAGCAGAATGGCTCAATTCAATTCAAGAAACACTCCTGCTCTGGAGAAGCATGGTTTGAGACCAACGCCTATAAGTGAAAGTATTTATTCATAAGGGATTAAGTGACTTTCTCACTGTCACACAAGTAATCAGTAACATAGTCAAGAGTTCAATCCTTTTTCCATGGGACCACATAGCCTCTTGAAATTTAGTTACCATGAAAATCTTTTTTTTCTTTTTTATGAGACAGAGTTTCAGTCTCACCCAGGCTGCAGTTCAGTGGTGCGATCTCGGCTTACTGCAACCTCTACCTCCTAGGTTCAAGCAATTCTCATGCTTAGCCTTCTGAGTAGCTGGGATTACAGGAGCCTGCCACCATGCCTGGCTAATTTTTGTATTTTTAGTAGAGATGTGTTTCACCATGCAGGCTGGTCTCAAACTCCTGATCTCAAGTGATTGGCTCTCCTCTGCCTCCCAAAGTGCTGGGATTACAGGCACAAGCCACTGTGCCCAGCTATCATGAAAATCTTAAAGACTAATTAATAATCTAAGAGATATAAAAGAAAAGTGATTGAAGTTCAAACAGCTCTAGAAGTTCAATAGTAGAAGTCATCTAACCCATCCCCCTCTTATCTACAGAATCACACAATTCTTCCCAATCTGCAATGGTTGGGAGGTACTCAGATATGATTCTGTCACCTTATGATGAGCCACTGTGTCCAACTTGATATGTAGTGACTCACATACTTATGTCTCTAGGTATTTTTGTTCTCTTTGATTAAATATATATATTTAATAAAGACATCTGTTTATTAAATAGAGACATTTATTTACTTATTTATTTATTAAATAGAGACAGGGCCTTGCTATGTTACCCAGGCTGGTCTCAAACTCCTGACCTCATGCAATCCTCCAGCCTCAGCCTCCCAAATCGCTGGGTTTATAGGCATGAGCCACCATGCCCAGCATGATTAAACTAAATTTTAATATAGGATATGGACCACGAAACAAAGCCCCGTAGGCTAAATTCAGCCCAGTGCCTCTTTTGTAAACAAAGTTTTATTAGAACACAGCCATGCCTGTTTGTTTATCTAATATCTATAGCTACTTTTGTGTGACTATCTGATCCTTCACAGAAAAAGTTTGCAGACCAAACTGACCAAACCAAGTAGTTGTCATACAATGACTTTACTTTTTCTCTAATCCTATTAGAGTCTATAGGTATACCTTTCTTACAGCAATCCTGCATACATATAAAAGCTGCATTTTTAATATGAGATAAAAAGGGATTTTGTAAAAAGTGTAAAGTTTTCATGCTTGCTGTCATAGCTGCAGTGATGACTTCAGAAATTTTGTTTTCTTTTTTTATATTGGTTCTTATGCCGGATTCATTTATCTTGAAATAGCAGGCAACCGCAGCTGCAGACCTCAATCTATGGTACATATCAAGCAATTCAGCCTTTTCCTATAATGTCATGACTTTTCTCTGCTTCTCGAGAGCACTTCCAGCATCACTAACGGCACTTCATATGGGTCTCATGGTGTTATTGAAGCTTTGCAGTATTGCACTAAACACTATGAAAAATATGCAAGAACTTCCAGAGATCACGTCTTATGGTGATACACACTTTACTGGGGTGACAATGGCTCACTCAGAGATGATGAGCATCTCACACTGTTTTAAGGGAATGCTTGCAATACTTAAGCTCACCACAATGGCAACAGGAGGTGGCTACAAAATTATTCTAATCATACAGTTGTGCTAAATTAATTTTACGTAGTTATGATCTAATACTGCATCTTTGCATTTGTTCATATTTCTCTTGACTATGAAAGGTACCATGTGCAATCGGTTTGTGTATGTACGTTTTGATAAATTTTAAGTTTTTTATACTAGATTTGTGTCGGCCAGGCGCAGTGGCTCACGCCTGTAATCCCAGCACTTTGGGAGGCCAAGGTGAGTAGATCACCTGAGGTCAGGAGTTTGAGACCAGCCTGGCCAATGTGGCAAAATGCTGTCTCTACTAGAAACACAAATGTTAGCTGGACATGGTGACAGGCACCTGTAATCCCAGCTACTTAGGAGGCTGAGGCAGGAGAATCGCTTGAACCTGGGAGGTGGAGGTTGCAGTGAGCCAAGGTCGTGCCACTGCACTCCAGCCTGGGTGACAAGAGCGAGACTCCATCTCAAAAAAAAAAAAAGATTTGTGTCTATTTTATGGTAGTAAATGATAAAATTGGTATTTACATGTGTTTTTTGCATTGGTGACATATTCTTTTCTTTTTTAAAAAAATATTTCCAAGCTATGCAGTTTGGCTTCAAGTCTTTTTAAATTGTCGCAAATTGCCAAAAATTTTTCTAAAATACTTATTGAAAAAAATCCACATATAAGTAGACCCATGATTTCAAACCCATTTTGTTGAAGGGTCAACTGTATAGTAAATACATTCGTCAGTAGCATAGTTGCGTATCACCATTGAGTATTATGTGCTATATATAATTGTATGAGCTGTATTTTGCAGAGCCAGCAGCACAGCGTGTTTACACCAGCATCGCCACAAACACGCAAGAAAAGTATTAGTAGATAACAGGAATTCTAATCCTATGAGACCACTCTCATATATTCGGTTTATCCCTGATGAACCAAATTTTCTTTAAAAATGTGTATTCATCTTTTCATCAAATGCATGTTATTCTTAAAACTATTTTGTGAAATGCTTGAAGAAAAAATAAACACTTTAAAATGATTTCCCTCCAGAGGTTTTTCTGCTATTGCTAAGCTTTTTGCTATAAGACGGTATCATATCACTAAGCCACATTATTGTGGCACAAGACATACAAGATACAGAATTGCGCAGGAATAGAAAACCAAATACTGCATGTTCCCTCTTATAAGTAGGAGCTAAATGATGAGAACACATGGACACACAGAAGGGAATAACACATATGGGGGCCTACCAGAGGGTGGAGGGTTGCGGGAGGTAGAGGATCAGGAAAAATAACTGATGGGTATTAGGTTTAATACCTGGGTTGTGAAATAGTCTGCACACCAAACCCCCATGACACACATTTACCTATGTAACAAACCTACACATGTACCTGAACTTAAAAGTTAAAAAATATATACAGAATTGGTTGTGTGCTATTGCGTGTGGACCTGAATTACTACCCTTTCATTTGTAAGCTGCAATGTTCTTTTGCTTCTCATCATTTTCTGCTGTTTAGAAGAGCTAGTTTGCACCCATGCTGACTAATCAAGCAATTTTATCTCAACTTACTTATAAAAGAAGAAATGGTTAGCCAGGCATGGTGGAACACAGTCCCAGCTGCTTGGGAAGCTGAGGCAAAAGAATCAATTGAGACTGGGAGGCGGAGGTTGCAGTGAGCCAAGATTGCTCCACTGCACTCCAGCCTGAGGTAGCAGAGTAAGACTCTGTCTCCAAAAATATAATAAAATAAAATGAAATAAGAAATGGTCTACCTAACATAAATCTCCTCATAATAACATACAATCTCAGCCGGGTGCAGTGGCTCACACCTGTAATTCCTGCACTTTGGGAGGCCGAGGCTGGTGGATCACTTGAGGTCAGGAGTTCAAGACCAGCCTGGCCAACATGGTGAAATCCCATCTCTACTCCAAATACAAAAATTAGCCGGGTTTGGTGGCACGCACCTGAAATCCAAGCTATTTGGGAGGCTGAGGCAGGAGAATGGCTTGAACCCAGGAGGCGGAGGTTGTGGTAAACCAAAATCTTGCCACTGTGCTTCAGCCTGGGCAATAAAGCAAGACTCACTCTCAGAAAAAAAAAAAAAAAGAAAAGAAAAGAAAAGAAAAGAAAAGAAAAGAAAATAGAAAAACACACAATCTCTTCCCTTCCTTTTATTATGTAAAACTATGAATATTGGGTCTGTTCCATGCTTCCAATTTCTAATCACACAACCTCATTTTAATAATGTGGCTTGTGACTTCTATTTCAAATACTCTAGCACAATAATTTCCAAACTTCAGAAGTATGAGGCTATATATTTCCAGCTTCAAATTTTAGAAGCACAATATATATTCCTGCCTCTTCTCCCCACAAGTATTTTATATCAATTGATTGATAAAATGCTTTTGAATTGTTATCTTATTAATAATACGGCACATATATACATTTTTTTTGAGACAGAGTTTCACTTGTTGCTCAGGCTGGAGTGTAGTGGCACAATCTCAGCTCACAGTAGCCTCGACCTCCTGAGCTTAAGCCATTGTTTTGCCTCAGCCTCCTGTGTAGCTGGGACCACACGTACATGCCACCACACCTAGATAATTTTTTTTCATTTTTGGTAGAGATGGGGTTTTACCATGTTGTCCAGGTTGGTCAAGAACTCTTGGGCTCAAGGGATCAACCTGCCTCAGCCTCCCAACATGTTGAGATAACAGGCATGAGCCACCGTGCCCAGCCTACATTTTTAATAAATGACTCTTACACTGATAACACATTATAAGTTCTGTCTACAAGCAATAAGCATTTGGGGACCCTCTTTAATAACTCCATCTCTTAGGCTGGCGTGATGATGAATGCCTGTAGTCCCAGGTACTCAGGAGGCTGAGGTGGGAGGATGGCTGGGGCCTGGGAGATGAGGCTTCAGTGACGGGGCAACCTGCATAGCAGTGCCACTGCACACCAGCCTGAGTGACAGAGCGAGACCCTGTCAAATAAAATAAATAAAATAAAATAATACTATCTCGCCTTTTTCTAACCCTTCCCAGTAACAGGCTGCTCCAATGAGGCAGTTTTCCTGAATTTATCACAGTGACTTATTTTCTTGCTAAACCATTAAAACTTGATATTCTTTCTTAATATTCATGTCCCTATTTCTTGGTTTTGCAAGGGCACACTGAGGTTCATTTCTGTTTCATGGAATATGTTTGCTGAATCATTTTTCTAAACTGACCCACATGTAACATCTCCCTTACTCTAAGTGCTTGTTTATGATAGAGAGGCAGGCAGTTCCCTGACATCATTCTCTGTGTTCCAGCTCTTTTCACACCTGAAGGAAAATCCAAGGACTTTTAGGATCATAATCTACAAAGTTTTAGATAATAATGTACATGTTTGTCCTGACTGTGATCAATTTCTGCATATCTCACAGCAGCATACAAAGATACAGCCTACAAAAGCCAAAGGCATGAGTTTGCCCATGCTGGCGATAATTGCCATAATACTACATAACTCACTTTTGTGGAACATTTTGTCCTTGGCACAGTTTTTGCACATGTAAATTCATTCAGGGCCCTTAATGCACATTGCAGGGGTTGAATGAAGAGTGAGAATGGTCTTTTCTGTCTTGGCATTTTGTTCAATTCTTGACCTCATGGGTTTCTTTTTCTCCACACTTTTCAAGATGTGCGCTATCCATGGCATCCATCCCCTCAACTCCTGCTCAATCACCTGGAGCCAGCACTAAGTGCCATTCAATTAATAGAGCTTTTTCCTATTCTGTTTCTGAGATGAGCTCTTGGTCCAGGGACCTAGCAGAGTTTTTCTTCCTAATAAAAAGGAGGTCACTGAAGGTTATAAATGTGTCAAAGAGCCCCATGTTCATGTTGAGATTCCAAGTAAACTTACTAATTTTGTTTTTTGGGGTTTTGTTGTTGTTGTTTTGAGACGGGATCTTGCTCTTTCATCCAAGCTGGAGTGCAGTAGCATGACCATGGTTCTGTGTAGCCTTGACCTCCCAAGCTCAAATGATACTCCCACCTCAGCCTCCTGAGTAGCTAGGACTACAGGCATGCACCACCACACCCCAGCTAACTTTTTAATTTTTTGTGGAGATGGCATCTCGCCACATTGCCCAGACTGGTCTCAAACTCCTGGGCTCAAGCAATCTGCCCACCTCAGCTTCCCAAAGTGCTGGGATTAAGGCATGAGCCACTGTGCCCAGCCACTAATTTCGAATAAACATTTTTTTGATAAATAAATCACTTTGTTGCAGTTGACTACATGGCATTTAGGAAGAGCAGTTGTTGGATTTATCATCAATATCACAAGGCTAACGTTTAGCTGACACACACAGCAATGGACATAGCAGTTGTTAACAGTATGGTTGATAAATAGGCTCTGTCTCCCACCCTATTCCCATGTCCTACCTCACTGAGGATGACCTAATCTGTTCCCTATGACATGCTGGATCTCCCCCAAATCCAGAAACTAAAAGGGTTTATGGTAGGCAGAGGAATTAGCTGAGCAGATGCATAACTGTTGCTTATTCTGACTGATCAGCATCCAAGCCACTCAAATTGTTAAATATTTTGAATAGTAATCTTGAGCCATCATGGTGTTGAAGACATAATACACCTGAGCAACATAAACCCATCCAGTAGTTTAAAAACAATTCTAGCCCAGTGGTTCTCAAACTTGAGCATGCAGTAGTGTCATCTGGGGAACTTGTTAACACTATCAGCCCTACCCTCAGAGATTCTGAGTCAGCAGGTCCAGGGTGGGGCCTGGGAATTGGCATTTCTCATAGTTCTCAAGCGGTGCTGATGATGCTGGTTCACAGGTCCACAGAACCGTTTCCCTGTTAGAAATTCTCTGTCTCTAGAACGGTGCTTCTCAAACATCAATGTGCACAAGAATCACACAGATTATAGTGGATCTGGGATGGAACTGGAAGTGCTATAGTTCTATCAAGCTCCCAGGTGATGCTAATGTCTATGCATGACTACGTAATGAAAATTCTACTTGTACGTTTTTTGAGTTTTGTTATTGTTTGTTTTTGAGAAAGAGTGTCACTCTTTTGCCCAGGCTGGAGTGCAGTGGTGCGATCTCAGCTCACTGCAGCCTTTGCCTCCTGGGTTCAAGTGATTCTCCTGCCTCAGCCTCCTGAGTAGCTGGGATTACAGGCACACACCACTAGGCCTGGCTAATTTTTGTATTTTTAGTATACTAAGATGAGGTTTCACCATACTAGCCAGGCTGGTCTCGAACTCCTGACCTCAAGTGATCCACCTACCTCAGGCCTCCCAAAGTGTTGGGATTACAGGCATGAGTCACCCTGCCCAACCCCTATTTAAAAGTTCTTTATCTTCTGTCTGTAATTACTTTTTCATCCATCTTTTATTTACTTTTTTAACTTTTCTTTTGCTTTGCCTTCTTTTGCTCTTCTTTTTTCTTTTTTTCCTCTTACCAGCTTTCTTCTCCTCCTCCTCTCTCCCCTCTCCCCTCTCCCCTCTCTTTTTACTTCTTTTCTTTCCAGTCTGTTTTTTGTGTAGATTTTTCAAGATTTAAAATTCCCAACCCACTCTCAGGATTCTCTTCCAGTTTAAATTTAAAAAAAAAAAAAAATGCAACCCTGACATCTCAAAAAGTGACTCCACCCAGACTGTCTTGGAGCTTCATGAGACCAACAATAAGGTAAGAAATGAGTCTAGGAAAACATGTGAGGGAAACAAAGAAGGCAGTCAAATGCAAAGGGAAAGCCCAGATTGCTCTTTTCAAGGAAATACTAGGCCAGGAGCTTTTTTCCAAGACTAGAAATTTGCCATGCTTACTAACTAGCTCTCTCTCTCTATCTGGTTTTGCAAGCAAATGGGGAAACTCCTTATAAAACCATCACTACCACTAGGACAGTATGGGGGAACCACCTCCATTATTCAATTATCTCCCACCGTTCCCTCCCACAACCCTTGAGAATTATGGGAACTACAATTCAAGATGAGATTTGATTAGGGACACAGCCAAACCATATCAATACATAATACTTCTACATATTTATGGGATACATGCAATATTTTGTTACATGCATACTTCGAATACCTCTACAGAGGCAGCCACTGTCTCCATCCGACAGTTTTCAAGCAACAGTAAACGCCCAGAGCTGGATATACAGAAAAAAAGAAAGAAGGATTTTGCTATTTTTTTGTTTTATTATAGAACTTACTATTTCTCATTTTGGTTGTTTTTGTTGCTCCATAGATTTGAGGAACATTGGCCATGGCCATGTTCAGGATTTTTTTCTGGCATTAATTTCTGAAAATCACAAATTATCAAGTGCAGGGGTGAGCACAGTTATGCTGTTTTTTATACATCCTACTAGCTGAGAATGGTTTTTACATTTTTCAAAGGTTGCAAAAATGAGGAACATGCAACAAAGACTGTAGGTGGCCCATAAAGCTAAAATAGTATCTGGTCCTTTAGAGAAAACATTTGCCAACCCTTGATCTAGTGCATAAAAGTGACATTTCTTTACTCTCTAAATAATTAGAGCAAAATAACACAGTTTAGGGAATCTATGACTCATGAAACCAAGTTTACAGGACTTAAAGGGCTAAGACTTTAGTGTTTCTCTCAACAGCAAAATCATGTCTTCAAGTTCTTAAGTGAAAATCTCATCTATTTAATATTACTCTGCTTGCTTCTCATTTAGCAATAGGATGGAAGGATTGGAGAAGGGAGAGGGATATGTGGAAATGGGTTATAAAAGATGAAAATAAGGCAAACACATTGCTGATTCTGCATATAAGGCCCTCAGTTTTCTGATTCTTAGCTGGACACAAGTGAACTAGTCATGGCATAAAAGAGAAATAAAATCCAAAGTCTGCCAAAGTTCCAGGTTGTTTAGTGATGTCATAGAGAGGTTACCTGCATATTCCAGGCAGGGTACTGTAATAAATAGGAGACAGCTACAGTGATCCAATTAAACCAACAGGGGATTTTCATCAACACTTTCCTGATGTAAATCATGGTGCAGATTATTAAAGACATGGCAAGTATTTATTTGGCTTCACTGAATATTTCAAATGTGAGCATCTTGAGAATAGATTTGAAAAATTTTAAGAATGTGTTCCCTTTACCCAGTATTCCTTCATTGCGTTGTAGCAAGGGGAGAATTTTAAATTCTTGCTCTTCATCTTGTTCCTTGAGGGACAGCACTATCTAGAAAAGCAGCCAAAGGGCAAATTGGTCAAGAAGGGTTTTCTTCCTCCTGGACTCTTATTTCCTGCTCTGACTTCAGGTGAATCCAGGCCAGCTCCTAGCATACCCCATCCTGTATCTGATCCCATGGATTCTACCTTAGCTGTGTCTGGAAAATTCCATGGAAGTAAGGGAGCCCACATCTTTTCTCTTATCCTGGAAAAGAGAATAGAAACCCCAGATGTGGAATGGGGGTTGGAAAATTGTGACTAGTAGTATCAATAATCCCTTAGGTGGGTACCTTGTAGAGCCACCTTCTACCCATTGCCCAATATTACTGTCACAACAAATCTAAATTCATGTAGAGGACAGATAATCATTGATTTATAAAGGAGAAAAATGCCTCTAAAAGAGAGGTTCAGGGCTACCTGATTTAAGAGGTAGTGTGGGCATTAGAACCCAGACCTTCTGATACCTGCCCTCACTACAGGAAGTCAAGAGCCAGAGGAGGGGAGAGGGTTTAGGGCCTGAGGCTCATGTCCACCAGAACCCTCAGATTTAGACTTGTGAGATTTTCCCCAAACGTGGTTATGCAGATCACAAAAATGACACTGACCAGATTAAAAGAGAGCACTGCCCTGTAACTTTGATATAAGAAAATATGTTGAAACATCACACATTTGCTAATGCTTTTGACATTTTTTTTTTAATGTTCTGGGGCTGTCACAGAATATTCCAGAGCCTTATTCCCTCAAAGGACCTTTCCTCTCCTCCCCAGGGACCTTTCCCAAGGCCCTGCTCTCCATCCTATCTTTATTCAGATGCCACCTTCTCTTTGAGGTTGACCTTGGCCATCTGGACTACAGTTGTAATTCAACCCCCATTCTTTCTTCCTACTTCATTTTCTTTTCTTTATTAGCAATTATCACTAATATACTATAAATATTGCCTATTGACCTTACAGTGAGCTTCCCATTCTAAAATGAAAACTCCATGGAGACAGAATGGATTGTTTTTCTTTGTTTTGTTTTGTTTCTTGTCCACAGTGGTATCCTAGCAGTTTGTGCAGTACCTGGCATGGGATAAACCTCAATAGGTATATGTTAAATAAATACCTATTCTTGAGAGTATTCCCTTCAGATAATTTAGCCAAGTCAAGTTCATGGATCCAACTAGGCCAGCTCACACCCAAACAGCAACTACTGGAAAGTGAAGAGTGTTGTGAGCTTGTGGGGATGGTGTCTACTTACAACTTCAGAAGCAAGTGAGAAATAAAGGGTTGGCATGGCTCTCCAGAAAGTTAGTTACTCCATCCTAGAAGAATATTGATAAAGAGAGTGCATCTTCTTTGAGTCATCACTTTCACCTGATTGAAACTAAATAAAGTAGCAACATAATTGTCAAGACTATTATAGAGCAGGCATGTTGTATTAGTCTATTTGCATACTGTTGGGAAGAAATGCCCAAGACTTGGTAATTTATAAAGAAAAAGAGGTCTGATGAACTCACAGTTCCACATGGCTGGGGAGACCTCACAATCATGGCAGAAAGTGAAGGAGGAACAAAGCCATGTCTTACATGGTGGCAGGCAAGAGAGTATGTGCAGGGGAACTGCCCTTTATAAAACCATCAGATCCTGTGAGACTTATTCACTCTCACAAAAACAGCGTGGGAAAAACCCACCCCTATAATTCAATTACCTCCCACCAGGTCTTTCCCACAACATGTGGGGATTATCGGAGCTACGATTCAAGATGAGATTTGGGTGGGGGCACAACCAAACCATATCACATGTCATTTGTATGGAATTAAATCCATCCATAGTAGGGATAGACCTTGCTTGACTTAATCCAATTAACAATCCCATCCCCCTCCTCTTAATTTTTGGTCCAGGAATAAGCACACATGAAATTAGGGCCAGTGAAAGGGAGAGTAAGTCCTAATTCTATAATAACTCAGGAGAGGATTTTGTGTAGTGCTTAAGGAAATGGGAACTGGAGTCAGGCTGCCTAGGATACCAATTCCAACTACACCACTCGCCAGCTAATTGATCATGATAAACTTAGTGAACTTCAGTTTTCTCATTTGTAAAATGGAGATAATAATAGTATACACACCGTAGTGTGGTTGTAAAAATTATGGGAGAGAATATAGGGCACAGAGTAAATTAGCTACAATTGTTGCAATTCCAGTAAGAAAAGGAAAATCTTGAACAGAGTACTGTATATTAGTAAATCATTCCCTCATCAAGAAAACAGTCAGGCAGAGCGAGGTGGCTCACAGCTGTAATCCTAGCACTTGGGAGGCTGAGGTGGGAGGATGACTTGAGCCCAGGAGGCAAAGGCTGCAGTGAGCTGAGATCGCACCACTGCACCCCAGCCTGGATGAAGAGCCAGATCCTGTCTACAAAAAATAAAATTAAATTTAAACAAAAATAAAGAAAACATTCTATGAGCACTTACCATGTGAGTTAGGGATCATGTGAGGTACAGGAATGAATCAAGATTAAGTCCTGTAAGCACTTGGGGAGATCAACCATGCATGAAATAATAGTGTAGGACCAGTCACTTTTCATAAAGCAAGCAAATTTAGATGCAGTCATCTGAGTTCCCAGGAAGGGAAACCTTTATTTACTTAGATGATACAAAGAGTTGATGGGAAATTCACTTGACATTCAGCAATAGGCATGTCAAATCCTTAAATGCATGGTTTTAACTGTAGATATAATAATGATCACCTCCCCCAAAAAACAAGAAATGACTCAAGGGAGGAGATTAGTTCTTCTTCTTTTAAATTTCACTAGTCATGCATGTTTAGGCCCTTGTTTAATAAAAATCCAGTACTACAGATATCTGCCCTGAAGAGCAGTTCACCCCCAGCCTCCAGCCCCCATCCCTTCCCGGCCAACCTGTTTATTCTCAGAGGTAACCACCATTATCAACTTCCATTACCAACCTTTTTGGTGCATAGACTTCCATCATTTATATGTACTTACAAAGAAATATATTTGACATGAAGGACATTTAGAAAAGGTGAGGTCAGCTAGAGAACAATGGGATGGGATACCTGGTTAACAGTTTTAAGAACTAACATGTCTAGATATGGTGGCTCACACCTGTAATCCCAGCACTTTGGGAGGCTGAGGCAGGAGGATCATTTGAGCCCAGGAGTTTGAGACTGGCCTGAGCAACATAGTAAAACCCTAGCTCTAAAAAAACAAAAACATAAACAAAACTAAGCTGTCGTTTTATACTCTACAAAATATCATGAGATTCAGTGATTATGCACATTTCTCATTTATTTTCTGGTTTCAGAATGAATTTAAAACATTTTTGACAGCTGCTGGACAGAAACTCGCAGTGGTTGAATTTTCTTCAACATGGTGTGGTCCCTGTAAAAGGATGTGCCCTATTTTTCATGTAAGTACAACGAGTATCTATCTCATAGTTTTGAAGAAACTTAAAGTTCCAGGATACTTTCCCCAGTAATTCTTAAAAATTTGGCACTTATAAGCCATTATGGAGCTGTAGTTTTTTGAAGCACCCTGATTAACTTGAAGATAATATGCTGAGATCTAAGTAGATAATGAGTGTATGTACCAGAAGATTAATACTACTTGTCCATGGGTAATTCTGAAAGGAACATTCCCAAGATGTGCAAAACAGTGCAATTGTACAAATTAATGGATTCTTCATATTATATCAATGACATTTTACCAAAGTTTCAAGAGTTCAGAACTTTCAAACATTGGATTAGAATACAGATAAACATGATATTTGTTTTAAAATATAATATAAAAGAACAAATTTCTCCCAATTCGTCAACATTATTAACAGAACAAACCATATATCTTTATGTTATTTTTCCTACAGCTTTATTGAGGTATAATTGTTATACAAAATCTGTTCATTTAATGTATATAATTGATGTTGGGACCTATGCATACACCCATGATATCATTACCATAATCAGTATCTATCATCTCCAAATGAAACCTTGTGTACATTTGCTTGTGTGTGTGTGTATGTGTGATAAGAACACTTAACATGAAATCTACACTAAATTTTAAAGTGTGCAACACCCTAATGTTAACTATAAGCACTGTGTTGTATATCACAGTGGTCCTCAACCTTTCTGGCACCAGGGACCAGTTTTGTGGAAGACAGTTTTTCCATGGACTAGGGGTGAGGGTGGGGGTGTGGGGATGGTTTCTGGATGTAACTCTTCCACCTTAGATCATCAGGTGTTAGATTCTCATAAGGAGTGCAACCTAGATCCCTCACACGTGCAGTTCACAATATGGTTCTACTCCTACGAGGATCTAATTCCACGCTGATCTGACAGGACGCAGAGCTCAGGCAGTAATGATTGCTCGCTGTCCCTCATCTCCTGCTGTGCAACCTGGTTCCTAACAGGCAATTGAGGATTCCCTGGTATATCACATCTCTAGAACTTATTATCCTGTACAACTGTATGTTTATACCCATTAAACAACTCATTTACTCCTTCCCTATTCCCTGACAACCACCATTATATTTTCTGCCTCTGTAAGTTGACTATATTTTATATACTTTACAAAAATGGAATCATGCAGTATTTATTCTATGGTGACTCACTCATTTCACTTAGCAAGATGTCCTCCAGGTCCATACATGTTGCAATTAGGCAAATAATTTGCCTTGCACATTCCTTTCTTGTCCCTGATTTACTTTGTAAAACATCCTGTAAAATATTCTACTGAGTTCTAGTCATATATTTATATTCAGATCTTTTTTCCACATACACATTGATTCATGTTTTTACAGTCTCCAAATGAACCTTGTAATATCTATACAATATTTTATCTGGTTAATGTCTGTAATAGCCTACCTAACAGTTTTTTTTACCATTTTTAAACTTTATTTTTTGTTTAACACACTGCAGAAAGAATCTCAGGGCACTTTCCTTCATTTCTCCTTATTGTATAAAACTTTACATGTTTTTATGGCCAATTTTGTGAATTTTATTCCTTCAAATATAAAGAATACTCTACACAACTAAAAACACTCTGGTTTATTTTCAGCAAGGTGCTAACATTTCAACTTTTTTTAATCCACCTGAGCCTCAGTCACAGGCTGAATTAATTTTAACCACAATCACAATCTGATATTTAATTAAAAATGAACTTATATTCCAGCGGAGAAACTGGATACGTAACGTCACAACATTCTTTCTCTGCCTAAAATTCTTAGAATATCCAGAGGGAAGGCCAGGCATGGTGGCTGATGCCTGTAATTTCACACTTTGGGAGGACAAAGGGGGAAGATTGTTTGGGGCCAGGAGTTCCAGACCACCCTGGCCAACATAGTGAAACCCTGTCTGTATTTTAAAATAAAAACAAAGAATATCCTGAGGGAACATTTTAGTATTTGACACGTCCTATCATGCTGACACTCAAGACTTAAGAAAAGAAGATCTCTTTGACTTTGCCAGAGAATAGCTAGTGTTCAGTTTCAGAAACATAAATGTGCTATATACTCACAGGCCACAAAGTCAGAGCTGATCCAATTCCAATAACCAATAAGAGGCATTGACACAAAATAAAATGAAATCTACATCTTGGTAACCTCTCCCTCTCTCATATCTTCAGGCCCTAAGGGCTGTAACAGCTTGGCTTTTGCTATATCCAGGCTCTGCAGCCCCTCCTATGCCCATTCTTACCTTAATAGATATAGTTAGTCCCTTTGTAAAAACAAAACAAAACAAAACTCAAATTATCCTAATTTGATCGTGCCATCTGTTTCCTGTAGGAATCCAGGCTAATGCTAATATAGTTTTTAAATTTTGGCACATCCACTCTGTGAAATATTTCAGATGTTTAAAAGGATTAAGTAGAGGCCAGGCACGGTGGCTCACACCTGTATTCCCAGCATTTTGGGAGGCTGAGGCGGGCGGACTATGAGGTCAGAAGATCGAGACCATCCTGGCTAACACAGTGAAACCCCGTTTCTACTAAAAATACAAAAAAATAGCTGGGTGTGGTGGCACACACCTGTAGTCTCAGCTACTCAGGAGGCTGAGGCATTGAGAATCGCTCGAACCTGGGAGGCAGAGGTTGCAGTGAGCTGAGATCATGCCACTTCATCCCAACCTGGGTGACAGAGCGAGACTTGGTCTAAAAAAAAAAAAAAAAAAGGATTAAGTAGATCCATGTAAATATGGAATTATCTCCAGGACAACATATTTTTAAAATTTTTCTTCAGGACAGCATATTATTAAGTAAAAAGAGCACAGTATAAAAAATATATAGAGTATGGCCCCAATTATGTAAAACAGAGACATATATATGTACGTATAGGTACATATGTGAGTATATAAACATATGTATATACACATACACATATATAATTTGTATATGCAAACAAACAGGAAGCAGAAAGATGCATATCAAACAAGTTTTTTTCTGTGAAAAAGAGTGAGAATTGTGAAAAGGTTGTGAATGGGAGAATTTCATATTTTGCTTTTTCTTTGTAAAGTTTGAACTTTTGCAAGAGAAGGTATTCCTGTATCGTGTGCATACTTTTTTTAAAACTCATAGTATATGAGGGGGTTGGAGGAAGGCTTTACTTCCTCTAAATCAGGGGTCCCAAACACCTGGGCCATGGACCGGTACCGGTCCATGGGTCCATGGCCTGTTCAGAACTGGCCACACAGCAGAAGGTGAGGGGCCAGTGAGTAAGCATTACCTCCTGAGCTCCACCTTCTGTCAGATTAGTAGCAGCATTAGATTCTCATAGGAGTTCAAACCCTATTGTGAACTGCACATGAGAGGGATCTAGGTTGCATACTCCTTAGAAGCATCAAATACCCGATGATCTGAGGTGAAACAGTTTCATCGTGAAACCATCCCCCTGCCCCCATTGTATGAAAAAATTGTCTTATGAAACTGGTCCTTGGTGCCAGAAAGGTTAGATGACTGTATCAGTCAGAGATCAAAGCAAGAAACAAAAACTATATTAGAGCCAAATTAGAAAAGGATTTTAATACAAAAAATTAAATACTCATAACATCAACAGAAGACCGGGTGAATGGGCTCGGGACAGAAACTCAATGAACCACTCTTTAGAACACAACAGACTCACTTATGGAGATTCTAACTTTGCCATAACCAGAAGTCATGGGAAACAGGAGGCCATGATTGGGAGTTTAAAAACCACAACAGAGCAGCATTCAGAGAGTCAGAACCAGGATTAGGCAGCTACTACAGCCACAATGGCCTCTGGACATCTAAGAAGTTGATTTCTAGACCCTGAGTCTGGCTGCCACCACTGCTTGCCTCTAGCACAACCAGTGCCCACAACCTTGCTTTCCACCGAAAAATAAAAAGAAAGTAGCTTCTGTCTCCTTCTGCCTTTCAAGTCTCACTGATATGCATCTGATTGGTAAAGTGAAATTTGCATCCAGAACTCTAGCTGCAAGGGAGGCAAAGAAATCTTCACCACTTTTGCTTTCCAGGCTCTCCAGGATGATGAAATGGAAGTTAGTTAGCAAAACCATTATTCAAGAGAGGGAAAGAATTCAAGACATTTTCAGACACACAAAAACCAAAAGTTTACTACCCACAGAATCCCTCTGAAGAAACTGCTAATGGATGCATTGCAACAGGAAAAAACAGTCAATAAATCATAAGAAAGTGTGGGTTTTAAGAAGTGATTTTAATAATGCAAGAGCAGGGGTCAACAAACTTTTCCTGTAAAGGACAAGACAGAAAGTATTTTCAGCTTTGTAGACCACATGATTTCTGTCACAACACTCAACTTTGCTGCTATAGTGCAAAATCCAGTGACAACACAAAAACAGATGGGCAACTAGTTCCAATAAAACTTTATTTGAAAAACAGGTGGAAGGCTGGATTTGGTCCACAGGGCATGGTTTGCTGACCCTGGGCTAAGAGGTTCACTAGGCATAGACTCCTGAAAAGAACACTTCTGGAAAAGGAGAGGTTATATTTTTGTTGAGAAATTGTGTGGTGTGATCAGGGGAAGGCAACATGTCATGTGTGAGGCTAACACGTAGTGTGCAATGGAAGTGGCAAAAAATGAGCCTCGAAAAGGAAGCTGAGGCCAGATCGAGTAGGATCTTGTGTTATAACTTAACAAATTGCTAAGAGTCAAATAGGACAATTTTAAGAAGGATTTTGCCACAATCAAATGTGGTGCTTAGAAAATACTTTCGGATAGCAGATGGTACATTCATCTTAGATAAACAAAAGAAAAAAAGATAAGAAAATATTTTTGGAGGTTGCACAAGAATAGGTTGGAAAGACTGAAAGCAGGAAACCCAGGGTGAATGACAGTAATGACAGGTTTTTCCAAAACTAGAGAAGTGACTTATAAAGAAAAAGAAAAGATCAAATTCAGGAAACATTTTAGAGTTAGATCAACAGAAATAAGCCACCAGAAATGCATGAGATATGATTTTAAGCAAACAAATCAAGATGACATCGAGTGTCCGTAATGTATGAACATAGCTGTCTGAAAAGACACCCAGGAGCTGACATTTACAGGCCACTGTTGTTGCTGTTGTTGCTGGTGCTGCTGCTGCTGTGGCTGCTGCCACATCCATTACCCTAGACCCACTACCACCACCATGGTCATCACCACTACCAAAGATGATTCCAGAACAAAACGGAAGTAGAAGAGAATTACTTCTTCCCTCCTCCCAACTTCCATTTCCTGCAAATACTTCCCATTGGAAGAACCTAATTGAAAGTCAGCTAGCAATGGAACTTGGAAAACCTACTTTCCACACATATTAGAGCACAGAGAGATGGCAACAGGGATGCAAAGAAATTAGACTAATGATCAGCATTAAAATGTTGACATCACTTCAAGCAGAACAGCCTTCTACCACCAGCAGCACCTGCACCTCCCAAAATGCCAGGCAAGAGAAGGTAGAGTATGGTTCAGAGAACTGTATCTCAAAGATCACTGAAGACAGACTCCCCCAACTGCTCCCCCAGGAGAAAGCTACTCTATTATCCATTCCTCCACCCCACAAGGTAAGTCTGGACCCACCACCCGAATTCTGTTATTTCTTTGCCAACCTTGAAACTCTAATCTTCAGTTTGGTTCTTTATGACTTGCTTCTGTCACTGGTCCTTGCATCATCTGACCTTGGCATCATCTGGCATTTGACTTGAAGCTTCAAGCTCTAGGCTGTAGTGAAATGCCAGAATGATGCTTAGTCCTCTTTAACAACCTTTTTGTTCATTTTTTTGTTTCTACTGAAAAGATGCTTCTAGTGTATATTTTAATATTAACACCAAACTAATGGGAAATATTTGTTTTTTATTTTGAAGGCAATGTCTATGAAATACCAAAATGTATATTTTGCTAATGTGGATGTGAACAATTCTCCGGTAAGAATCTTAAATCTTCTGTGCACATACTCAAAATCCAAATGCATTGTCATTAAATAGCACTGTCTCAGTAATTAATAATACATGATCAATTTAAAATCAAGTAGAATTTCACTTTTTTTATATAAACTATAGTAAACTGCCTCATTATGCTCTTGTGTGTTTTGTATTACTTTTTTAAAAAAGGTTAGCAAAAAACGGTTAGCTCTCCTGATACCCCTCTCCCCTCTTATGCTGTAGCAGGCCTAACTAATCAATCCCAGCATTCTTCACCACTTGCTCTGGGCCCTGCCCCAGGATCCTCCTCAGCAGGGTTGCTCTAGGGAGACTACAGCAATCTGTTAAAGTTGGGCTCAAGGAAAAAGTTAGTTTTCATCCCTGTGATAGATTGTTAATCAATTTCTAGAACCTAACTCAGTGCATTACAGACATCTTAGTATATTCTGCTTTCCTCTTGCTATATCTTATGCTTTGTGTGTGTGTGTTTGAAGCATTACAAGAAATTCCCAGAAATCCCTTCTTCCTGTCTCTGAAGCCATCCTTCCTCATCCCATTTCCTCAAAAAATAACCCCATAACCTCAAACAAAATATGTCTTGTTAATACACACAATGTCTCTACAAAATTATTATTTTTAATATTTGTTAATTGATAATGACGAAAGGTAAAAACAAGTGGACTATCCACATTTTAGAATGCATTTGAGCTTGAGAATGAAAAAAATGGCATCTACCATTCTGACCTTAAATGATTTTGTGACCTATTATAGTTCAACCTTCTTAACAGGATAATAACACCTTAACAGAAGAGAAAATGAGATAAAATACATTAAATATATGACATGGTATCCGGACCATAATAGAAGTTCCCTTTCTCCATTTCCTCCAAACTTCATTAAAGTGTGAGTGTTTAGTTGCCCTTTAGGATGAATCATAACCTACAAATTTAGAATACACAGCTAGGATGACTATCTCTTTATCTTTTCTATATTCACAGACTTGCACAATCATCATTACAACCAATTTTAGAACACTTTCATCACTCCAAGAAGAAACAGAATATACTTTAGTAGTTATACCCAATTCTCTTCATCCTCCACCCCCAACCCTAGGCAACCACAAATCCACAATCTATCTATAGATTTGTTTATTCTGAACATTTCACATAAAGGGAATCTTAGAACTATGTGGTCTTTAGTCACTGGTTGCTTTCACTGCATACATTTTCAAGGTTCATTCATGTTATAGAATGTATCAGTACTTTGGCCAGGCACAGTGGCTCACGCCTGTAATCTCAGAACTTTTGGAGCCCCAGATGGGTGAATTGCTTGAGGCCAGGAGTTCGAGACCAGCCTGGCCAACATGGCGAACCCCCATCTCTACTACAAATACAAAAATTTGCCAGGCGTGGTGACACACACCTCTAATCCCAGCTACTCGGGAGACTGAGGCAGGAGAATCGCTTGAGCCTTGGAGATGGAGGTTGCAGTGAGCCGAGATCATGCAACTGCACGCCCGCCTGGGCGACAAGAGTGAAACTCCATCTCAAAAAACAAATGGTATAAACATTAGTGCACAAATTTTTGTGTAAACAACATTTCCATTTCCCTTAGATATATATCCAGGATTGGAATTTTGGTGTAATACGTTAACTCTGGGTTTAACTTTTTGAGAAACTGACACACTATTTTCTAAAGCAGCTGTACCATTTCATATTCTCACCAGCAATGTATGAGAGCTCTGATTTCTCCACATCTTGCCAACCTGTGTTATTGTCTGGCTTTTTTATTATAGCTCATTGTCTTTTAAGGTAGAACAAAACGCATAATTGTCTAATGGTAATTTATATATCAGTTGTTGTCATTATGTGGTCATGAAAAACTGTAATACAGTGCATGTTCAGGTGTGCATGCGTGTGTGTGTGTGCTGTGAGTGGCAGGGCAGGAGATTTAATGCCAATAAAATGATTGGTATATTAGAGAGGGATGTCCAATTCTGTTGATCCTGTGGGTGACTAATTTTCTTTTGACTCCTAAACAAGAGAAACAAAAACTAACATTTGAAAGTAGTTTGGAATAGATTAAAACAATTGGAATACTGGTATATTTTCTCATCTTTTGGCTCCAAATCTTTCACAAAGATGGGCAGTGAAGGACTTAAAAGAAAAACATGTGTAAGCCTTACTTAAAATGCTAGATCAGGATGCATCCCACATCTCAAGTAGAGTTATAAAGATTTGTTTACTCTTTTCTATTTTTGCAATAAGCTCTTTTTATAGTGAGTTCCACTGGGGCCCCTCTTTCACAAGGTCCTTGAATGCAGCTCATTTTGCTATTAAGCATCTATTCTGTTGTGTCCTCCATCTCTTACCCACCTCCTGGTTTTATGGGATGAAAAAGCCAAGGAAGGGTGTAACAATCATTTTCTATCAATCATTTCACGTCAATCATTGTGACATTCCTAGAGGCTTTAAGGATATGTTAGAAAAGTTCATAGCAGGAGAGTCTGTAGTGTCAGGTCTCCTTGCACTTTCAGACACACCTCCTGAGAAGTGACCAAAGAACATGCTTGGTACAGAGAGAGGACACCACCAATACTGTAACTTCATGCCCTTTCTTTGCTTTCCCAGGAGCTGGCTGAAACTTGTCACATCAGAAGAATACCCACATTTCAGATGTTCAAGAAAAGCCAGAAGGTAAGTTTCCATGGTAACCAGCACAGTTGAATTAGATTGTAGAACCATCAGAGCCCCTCAAAAAAGCCTGTCTACCCTGGGTGGATGAAATAACTACATTTATTTTTAATGCTTAGCAACATAATTATTAGTTTCCAAACTTTACATACATCTTTATAAAGGGTTTAAAAAAGTATGACATTAATAAATCTCTCTATTCAGACCATCTGAGGTATCCAAGTCCGTAAGAATTTTCCCACTATTATCTCTATACTGTGGCAAAACTATCAAGAAAGAATCTCCCAGAGAAAGACATTCTGAAATTCTCACAAAATGTATACAAGTTGTTAACAACACTTGATGAAATGCTAAGCAAAAACTATCACAAAGCAATATTGCCCAGTGGTGAAGCATGCAGGCTTGAAATTCAGATTCCCATGGTTCACATGCTGCTCCTAGCACTTCCTAGCTGTAGGTACTTGAGTAGCGTACTTAATCTGTTTATATCTTAGTTTCCCTATCTATAAAAACATGGATCATAATAAATTTCCCCCTCATAGGGTCAGTGTGTTAATTAAATGAGTTAACATGACTCCGGTGTTTAGATCCATCCTAGCATTAAGTGCTTACAGTGTTACGTTAGTTATCTTAAAAATATTAATGGACTTTTTTCTTTTTCTTTTTCTTTTTTTTTTTTTTTTAAAAAAGAGTTTTGCGAAGTCACCCAGGCTGGAATGCAGTGGTGAGATCTTTTGATCTCGGCTCACTGCAACCTCCACCTCCCAGGTTCAAGCTATTTTCCTACTTCAGCCTCCCAAGTAGCTGGGATTACAGGCTAGTATAACCACGCCCAGCTAATTTTTATATTTTTAGTAGAGATGGGGTTTCACCATGTTGGCCAGGCTGGTCTCAAACTCCTAGCCTCAAATGATCTACGCACCCTGGCCTCCCAAAGTACTGGGATTACAGGCGTGTGCCACCGTACCTGGTGGAAACTAATACTTTCTTATATGGCTGGGGGCATTGGCAATTTTCCAGACTTTATGTAAGGTGATTTTGCAAACATATGCAGGAGACACAAAATGTTTATTCCCTTTTACACAATTACCTTCTTCCTGGGAACTTTTACTACAGAAATACCTCAAGGGAAAAAAAAAAAAAACAGCTAAGTATATAATAATAATTGTAGCACTATTTCTAATTTTAAAAAAATGAAAGCAACCTCAATGTCTTTAAGTAAAAAGACTAAGTGAATTTTGATACATCTACTCCATGAAATAGGATGCAAATAAAAAATGTTATAAATAATATATTTCCACTGTTGGTGGAAGTGTAAATTAGTTCAACCTTTGTGGAAGACATCGTGGTGATTCCTCAAGGATCTAGAAATAGAAATACCATTTGACCCAGTAATCCCATTACTGGGTATATACCCAAAGAATTATAAATCATTCTACTATAAAGACACACGCCCATGTATGTTTATCATGGCACTATTCACAATAACGAAGACTTGGAACCAACCCAAATGCCCATCAATGATAGACTGGATAAAGAAAATGTGGCACATATACACCATGGAATACTATGCAGCCATAAAAAAGGATGAATTCATGTCCTTTGCAGGGACATGGATGAAGTTAGAAACCATCATTCTCAGCAAACTAACACAAGAACAGAAAACCAAACACCACATGTTCTCACTCTTAAGTGGGAGTTGAACAATGAGAATACTTAAGCTTTGTAAAGGTTATGTCTACAGTGTAAAGAATAAAAGCATTTGATATGTTAGCTGCAGAATTTTATTTTCAATTTCTATTTATAATTATTTGCTGTAACATAGCTGGTATAAGATATTTACATTATTTTTTAAATAACACTACATATTCCCTCATTTGGATTTTTACTTGAACACCAAAGTTATTTAACATATGCACTCTCAACTTGCCTCACTTAGATGTCAAATTGTCTACATAACATCTTTTATTATCTTCTCCTTCACTCCCATCTCAGAAATGAGAATGCTTCCTCCTTTCAAAATCAGTTTCATCCATGCACCTTGATTGTTTTCCGTCCTTTCTGCTTCAGGCCTCTATCCATCAATTACTCCCTCTAAAACTTGGAGTTTAGACACTTCTTTTTGACACCCAGCATCCATTATCCATTCTCTATCAATAGTACTCAATTTTCCTCCAAGGAACCATGCCCTTTCCCATTCTTACCCCATGTGCTTCCTGAGGGATCCATCTCCAGGCCTACACCAACCAGTGCACTCCATTCCTATCAGAAATGGACCCTTGACTCTAGTCAAGCCAAACCAGAGCTAATTTCAGGACTTTGCTTCAGCAACTAGGTAAACAACCTTCTCTTTTGGTATCACTGGATTTGAATTTGGGAACATATGAGTCTGAAACTACTACAGCTTGTCACCATATGAAACCTGAAAATGAATCCACCATACAGAAGAAAACAGAGTCAAGCCAAGAGATGCTAATGGCATTGACTGTACCCTGATACTTCCATGCCTGAAGCCTACACTATCCCCATAGATTCTTCAGTTATGTAAACTTCGGGTTGGTTTCTCTGTCACTTGCAACCAAAAAAATTCTAATGAATACATCTAGTGTTCTCCCAGGCCACTCTCCTTCATTTCATGGTATAATTGTTAAAAGACTAGAATACATTTACAGTTTCCAATTCTCATTTTCCACTCATTCCCTCATCTATCTATCTATCCTCTTTGAAGTCACCAAGGATCTCCCTGCACCTAATTTAAATAGCCATTTCTCAATTCTGGTATTCCTTGGTTACAAAGAAGCACCATTAACTAATGAGATTCTGTATTCTGGAAACTTTCTTCTCTTTTTGCTTTATCTCTGATCCCTCCCTATGTTCTCCTCTGGCTTCTTTGTCTCCTGATATATTCAAATATATCCTTTCTGGATATCTATGTTTTTGGTTCAATCCATTTCCCATTCTACACCTCTCGTTTAGCAATGTCACTCCTACTTCTAGTTCCAGCTAAATACTTTTTTACTTAGACAATTGCAATGCCCCTCTCTACCCTCAACTTAGCACCATAGCTCTGTTCTCATCTGCAGATTTGTGCACAGCTCCCTGTATGGCATTCCCTCTTTTAACATGTGATGCTCTCCCCTTCCATTGCCCATAGAATCAAGGCTAAACCATTGTATTTAAGGCTGGCAACCAAATTCCTCCATAATTTTGACCCAATCTACTGCTCCAAGCCTTTTTCTGTTTAACTCAGATCTTAACTTCATGTGTTTTCTCATACTAGTCCAAGCACCTGAAAGAGCTCATGTCTGATTTGAAAGCTCAGTGTCTATAAGAATCCCAAGTGGATAGAAAATACTCATCTTGTGTATGATGAATTAGTGAGTGAGAAAATAAATGAATGAATGATTGAATGAATGAATGAATGAATGCTTCTGTTTTTTCCCTGCATCCCACTGCCAGCTCTGCCTCCTCTCCTGATTATATCCTGGTACCAATCTGATTCATGGCAAGTTTCTCTGCAGTTCAATATAATTTTCTGGGTTTCATTCATTCTGCTACTGATATTGTTTGGTGACTGCTGCCATTCAACAGTTTTTGTTCCATTCTGTGATGACACAAGACTCTGAGTTCTCAACTGATTCTGTGTCTAAGCTCTTGAACCAATCCAAGCTATGCTTTTGAGGAAAGGCATGGCCCTGCTTGGTCTCAGTTCTATATGGAGATGGAATTGCCCTCAATAAGCTGGGGAGAGAAGACTCTTATAAACAATTATATCTTAACTGGTCTCTAATGGTCAAGAGAATTAATGGATCCTGCATTCCAGGGATCACTAAAGATCTCAGATCTGAATTTTCTGCCAGGTAGCTATTAGAAAACGAATTGAACTGAATCGATGGCACTGTCATTGAGATGATTTACACTCCCATACTCTAATTCTAGGGTCACCAAACAAGCCTCTAATTATAATGTGGATACTCATGTCTCAAGAAGTTTTATTGAGGATTGAATTTCTCATTGAATATTACTAACTTAGCTTCCTGGTTATGAAGTTTAAAAAAAAACTTGAGATCATTTATGTCACATTATACAAATGAGTCTACTTCTAAATGTTTTGTACATTGTAATCATATCTCTTGAAAGAGTCATATCTGGATCAATTTAGAAATTATTCAAAAGCCACCAGAAAAACTTGTAATATTGACTCCATTTGACAAAGAATATCAATTTTCTATGCAAAAGACACAAAAAGGAGGAGGATATCCTAAAGAGAGAGTATTACAGACTGTTTACCTCTTGTGACTCAGCCCGCAGGATTTGGTATCTGAACAGCACTATCAGGGCCAGTGAGGTCCCCACTACTATTGCCTCCAGAGCTGCAGTTAAGTCATGACACCTCTGAAACTCTCCCCTGGTCCAACCCCACAGTGACCTGCAAGGAAAGTCTCTACAACCAGAGGAGGCAGGTTTGGATGGCCAGCCAAAAAGACATGTTCCTATAAATTTCCTTCCTTTTTTTTTGTAGAACTGACTAGGAAGGTGTTCATGAACATCCACTGTTTTCCTGATGGGTCAAGAAAAATCAAATGCACTTTTTTGAGACCACCTCCATAAATATGCTCCATAAATGTGCTCCTCTCTTTTATCTGGGATAGCATAACACAACATTGACTTATTGAAGCAGTTAAGTACTGGGTGTCTTTTATTATTTTAAAAAATCAAACCTAGAGTCCAGTTACTATTAAGGCTTCTCAGAAGAAATGTCTTACATTTCTGGTAAAACATCTGGCAAACAGCCATTTGTCCATTATGCCCTTTTAAATGTATATTGTATAAAAAGCTTTACGATAATTTCTCCTGGAACACAAGAGTTAGGAGAATACCCACCTCCCTTGAAAACATGGCTCTCTTCTCTGCATTGGATCAGAAAAGTTAGGGAATCCCTTGGGCTTCTCTTTTTGTCATTGCTGCCAAGAATCTCAGGAGTGCCTCCTCTGCTCAGACACAGTAATCTCCCTTACCAGCAGTTTCCTGGCATTCCCTATCAGCCACCCCCACACTGCAACATCCTTGAATGGTTTTATTATTTTTTTCTTGCCCTTGATTCTAGCTCATTTCAATTATTTTCAAAGTATGTAAAACATCAATAAAACAAAACTTGAAAAAACAAAGCTATATACAATGACCTAGGGTCATGGTAGATTGTGGGCATTCCTTGGTTGCTGAAGTTTTCCTGCAGAGGTTGAATGCACATCTGACAGGGATGCAATATAAGCAGTGGCTGAAGTGATGTCATAGTCTTAGGGCAAAGGAGGACCTAAGCAAATTCCAGATAATAAATAAGGGGAGTTTGTTCCTTTCTGCTCTGTTCCTTAGTGTTTTCATCTAGGACATCACACCATGTTTCAGGAAGATTAATTGTGGTGAATAAGATCATTCCTGTGGTTTCTTCCAGATGGGGGACCCAAAATCTTGACTGGTTTTTGTAACCAGAATATTAAACTGATTTCTCTTGTAAGTTGTTCATAAACTGGATTTATAGACCCTCTTAAAATCTAATAAAGGCTATGAACTCTCTCCCTCCAGACAAAAGAACATATGCACATAACTAAAATGTGCAGATAATACTAGGATATCCAGCGACCCCCTGAAGCCTACCAAGGGATCCCCTAAGTGATAACTTTGGTTCTAGACCCATTGTATTAATCCATTCTCATGGTGCTAATAAAGACATACCAGAGACTGGATAATTTATAAAGGAAAGAGGTTTAATTGACTCACAGTTCCACATGGCCAGGAAGGCCTCACAATCATGGTGGAAGGCAAAGGAGAAGGAAAGGGATGTCTTACATGATGGCAGGCAAGAGGGAGAGGGTGTGTGCAGGGGAACCCCCTTTATAAAACCACCAGATCTTATAAGACTTATTCACAAAAACAGCACAGGAAAGACCCATCCCCATGATTCAATTACCTCCTACCAGGTCCCTCCCATGACACATGGGAATTATGGGAGCTACAATTCAAGATGAGATTTGGGTGGGAACACAGCCTAACGATGTCACTCACAATTGGTATATGTCTATGGAGTAGGAAAAGAGAAACCAAGAATTAGCAAGTTTGGGGCAACTGCTTAAATATAAGCCAACTATCAAAAGTGAGTTCCATCTTTCATTCTTTGATTATAGAATAAAATAGTTTCCCAAAGCACTTAGGTTCACTCATAAGAGAGATGGGACATAAGTACATAGAGACTACTAAGCAAATTAGTCACAAATGAATAATTCAGAAGAACCCATCTGCTAGACTGAGCTATCATATTAAGTGGGAGGAAGCTTGTGCCCTTATGTTTATGAACTGAAGGGCTCTTGCTAAGATTATGAAAGTCATTTCAACAGCACACTCCTTAAAGTAGGTACAGAATTAAAAGAATCTCAAGTGGGTGGTACCATGGTATGCTAGAAAGAGAACAAGATTGGAAGCAAGAGTCATACACTATGTGTTTTCAAGGGCCAGGTAGGGACAATAAAGTGAAACAATACTTTCGAGGAAGATGTTGGTGCCTGGAGAATCATATTCCCAAATTATCCCTGTTCAACTTCATAAAACACAGTATTTGATCCATCTTCCAAAAGAGTGTCTTCAGCAATTTTTTGCCATTTGTAGAGTCAGACAACTGCAGGTTGAGCCCCATGTCTGCCTCTTATTAATGGGTGACTTTGGCAATGTACATAACCACCCTGAGGCTTAGTTTCCTTCTCTGTGAAATGGGAACACCACCTATCTTTAAATGATTGTCAGGCAAATTTGCGATATTCTGTCTAAAGTGCCTAGCGGTCTTGGTAAATACTAGAAGATGTAACTATCATTAGAGTCCCAGGATCTAGCTGTGCACGCCCATCTCTCTGAAAATATATAAATAAATAGAAAATGTAGAAATAAAGTATATGCGAGATCTGTAAGGCTCTTTGAATAACTACAACAGCCATTTAAATTAAGTCATCTTAGCATTCAGGAGTTGCCTACCCAGTGATGTTTAACCTGTTAAGGATTGCATTACACACAGAAGTGTTCTGCATGAGAAAAAAAAAAAAGAAACCTCTCACGTGGTCTTCAGGACTCTGAAGGGTGCAGATCCCTAAAAGGGATGCCTATCAGCTTCATAAACAACTGTTGCACTGGCAGAGATTGACTAGAGGGGGACAAGAACTAAGTGAGATGGAACAAAACTGGGCAAAGTGTGGTAACTATTTAGAAACATCTAGCAACCTTTAGCACCATTACTAAAGACATTGCTCTCTGCGTTGACAACTGAAAGGCTCCTGTGTGTCTCTTCTTCAGGGTGGGGATTAGGGTGCAGCAAGCAAGCCAGGATGTGGCAAGTATAGGATCAAATCTTACCTTCATTTAGATTTTTATTTTGTTCATCATGGATTTTTTTGCATTGGGTTCTAATCCTTTAATATAATACTTATTAAAATAATATTTATCTTAATTACTGAGGTTTTGGGAGCTACGCTTTAAATTTTTTACCCCAATCCCTGCCCTGCTCTTTGCCTCTGAATTTTAAGTTGTTGAAATGTAGGAGTGATTTGTTTGGTGATTCACCAGGAGGACTTACAAGACTCAGTCGCAAGTTATATTCATAGCTAAGATTTAGTACAACAAAGAATATAGAGTAAAAGCAGCAGAAAAAAAGATATGCATTGATGGTGTCCAGAAAGGTTCGGCAGAGACTTCTGATGTTTTTCCTTGTCAGACACGTAGGAGTGCTCCTTCTCTCGCAATGAACTTCAGGTACCTGCGTGGTATGGCCCTACTTAGGGACACCACTTTAAGCTCAGGGACCGAGGTCTTTGTGGAAGTAGGGGGGTAGTTGTCACATACACATGTCTTGTGCAAACATTGCTACACAACAGGCCATGGCAGTAGAAACTCAGAACTCCAACAACAAAACCAGGGGCATATCATCAATATCGATGTTTATGCAAAGCAACTTGACACGCCAGCACGGCATGGTCCATCACTCCAGCAATATAGAACAAAGTTGTCAATCACTAACACAAAGAACACTTGAAGGGACACATTTCTGGGGGGTGGTGAAGGGTCAAACATAGTTCTCTTGGAGACACACAAGAACAACCAGAGCTGCTGCATTCACTCTTTTCTCCCAAGGAGTCATGTGGCTAATCACAATATCACCTTTATTATAAGTAGTCATGATGCTAAACTGTCCTCATTGAAGAATGCGGCTAGGAACTATGTCAACAGACGTAGTTCCCTTAAAGCCTAGACCTTGAGTTGGCCCATCTGTGGGAAAATCTGGGGCTGCAGAGAAGAAACTTACCTGCGCAGGTAAAAGAGGTGTTATTGCTTTGCAAAACTATCAAACCCCAAAAGTGAGAATAGAGTGTGATGGCCTTCCAGATCTATGTGGGCAGGTTTGGGCCCATTTCCCGTACTTTTCAGAAAGACAGTGGGAAGGCAGCATACCTGTCCCTTGAGCAGAGCATCCCCAAAAAGAGAGGATAGGCACGAGCTCATTCCTTTGTGTCAGCTTAACAGATATGCTCACCTCTAAACTTGGGGAGAAGTGAGTGAAGGGATATAGGAAACAGGCGTTATTTTCTCAATACTGGGCATTTGAGCAGATTTTCTGGTGGAAACATGAGAACAAGTGCATGAGCCATTGAAGGTAATGGCTCCCAAATCATGTTTATCTCTGAGAATAAAGTTCCATCCCACACTTCCAGTAATGGGAAAATGACATCTCCTCTGGCCAGAGTCCAAAATCACTTTTCCTGTTCAAGGTGTGGCTTGAGGTGAATTCCCACAACATTAGCTGCACACCCTTTTGCTCTTCCACAGAAAGCCACATTGTACTGAGTATCTAACTCTTAGGCAGTTACGTGAAGCCTCAACAACTTCAGTCGATGTCACAGAATAAAAGTTGCTGAACAGTCCAAGGGTCAAATCTCACCCTCCACTTGTTTTTGTAAATAAACTTTCACTGGAACACAGCCATGCCCATTTGTTTATGAATTGTCACTAGCTGCTATAGCATTACAACAGCAAATTTGAGTCGTTGCAACAGAGATCATATGGTCTGCAAAGCCTAAAATTGGTATTATCCGACCTTTATAGGAAAAAGCTTGTCAAATCCTAAAACAAAAGAAAAGAACTCTTGCATTACTTATGCCACCAGTGCTCAGAGAATCAGATCTGTAAGCAGAGTTTCTAAATCAGCTACAAGAAAATGAAAGTAAAATTGTATTTTGCCGATACCACACTATTAGAACAAGTTGAAAAGAAGGCCGGTATAGATAACAAAAGAAATTAACACTGTTTTTATAGGCTTTTGTTCTTGAATTCGAGTGCATATAAATTCAAGTTGCTCGTTTTTGATTTAGCTCCTTCAAAAACTTTAATTGAGCCCTTGTAATTGCATAACCTGCCTTGAGTCTTGTGAAAATTAAAAGGGAAGTGTTCAAATACCTGCAACAAGATGCAGATGGCTCTGGGGAACAGATGGGTGTGGAGGAGTCAGAGAAAGGGGCTCAGATAGGATCAAAGAGTAATTAATGTTGCCCACGTCTCCATAGAAGGTAGAGGAATTTTAAACATTTCTATTAGACATATTCATTTCATCTTATTCATGCCATTTAATGCTTTAGCAAAGACCTCTTTTAAAAAAGAGAATATAATATCATTATAAATTACAAAAATTATACTGTACTGGCCAGGTGCAGCGGCTCACACCTGTAATCTCAGTACTTTGGAAGGCCAACACAGGCAGATCATTTGAGGATAGGAGTTCGAGACCAGCCTAGCCAATATTGTGAAACCCCATCTCTTCTAAAAATACAAAAAAAAAAAAAAATAGCCTGTGTGGTGGCACATGTCTATAATCCCAGCTACTCGGGAGTCTGAGGCAGAAGAATCATTTGGACCCAGGAGCGGAGGTTGCAGTGAGCCAATATTGTACCACTGCACTCCAGGCTGAGTGACAGAGCAAGACTCTGTCTCATTCTCTTGATCTCAGCAAACCAGAGGTTATAATTTTCATTAGCAGTTATTACTAGGGTTGCAGCAGTACATGAGAAATGAAGGCATTGAGGAGAGAGAAGTAAACTCGCTCC
>CAUYLG010029121.1:0-29189 GCA_963573385.1 Cacajao melanocephalus
TGGGTAATTTATAAAGGAAAGATATATCACGGCAGAAGGGGAAGCAAACATGTCCTTCTACACATGGTGGTATAAGAGAAAAGTGCTGTGCAAAAGAGGGAAAGACCTCTTATAAAACCATCAGATCTTTTGAGAATTCGCTCATTATAAGGAGAAGAGCAGCATGGGGGTGCTGTTCAATTACCTCCTACCGGGTTCCTCCCAAGACACATAAGGATTATGGGAACAACATTTCAAAATGAGATTTGGGTGGGGACACAGGCAATCCATATCTGTGTGGCTCAGTGTTTCCTAGACATTAGACTTCACATGCTAGTAAAGCTTAAAAAAAATTAGACTGACTTGTAGTTGCTATTTTTTTATATCATATAAAATATTAATATTAAACTAGGAAAATATTAAACTAGGAAAAGTCACCAAATACCATCATCATTAATACTTAACAGAAAGATAAATTTAAAGATAAAAAGCAGGTCTACATATATTTAGACACACACACACACACACACACACACACATACAATTAAATGAGCATTAGGAAAATTTCAAGTTATATTGTCCTTATTTCCCTAAATTTCCTGTATATAAACAAGCACTGGCTCAAGAAATGACCAATAGTTGCATGCCTCTGAAAGCACCCTCGAGGCAGAGGTCCCTTACCTTGAGACTAACCAGAGGATACACAAAGGTTTAGCTTCCTTCTTTTCATACTTCTTTTCATACTCACCTTTTCTAGAGATTGACCACAACTGCCATCACTGATCCAATGGCTGAGAAAGATTTCGTTCATGTAAACATGTAAACATACTAGACTGATTAGGGACTGAACTGGCTTGGTGTCCTTAACAGAAACTTTCACACACAAGGGCAAAACCATGAGCACATTATACAATGCCCTGGGGGCAAGGCTGGAGAGTCCCTGTGAAACACTCTTGGCACCATTTCCCAGCTCCTTCTGGCCTCTGGTTTCCAGTTTATCTTTCATACCTGAACTTCACCCCTCTGCTCAGTGTGTTTAAATAGGTGCTTGGTTTTAGCCCTAGATAGAGCCCCAAGCCATGGCCAATGATCCTGAGGAAAGTAGATCTTTAACCAACTCGGCAATACCCTTAACCCTATCCTAAGTTACAGGAACCTCTGTCCATGTCTATTATATCCAGGCCTACATTTTCAGAAGGGATTTTGGACAATCAACTTGATCCCTTCTGGCCATGACAGATTGTAAGCTCAATTTGATTGTCTTAGTCCATTTGGTTTGCTATAACAAAATACCATAGACAGTAATTTATAAACAACAAAAATTTATTGCCAACAGTTCTGAAGCCTGGGAAGTCCAAGGCACTGGCAGATTCAGTATCTGGTAAGAGCTTTGTAGATGGTGCCTTGTTGTTGTGGCCTCACATAGGAAAGGGCAAGGCAGCTTCTGGAAGCTCTTTTATAAGGGCACTAATCCTACATAGGATTAGTGCTTTCTTCTCATGATCTAGTCACCTCCCAAAGCCCTACCTCTGGGGGTTAAGGTTTCAACATATGAATTTAAGGGGAACACACACATTCAGACATAGCAATGACCATACTATCACCATGCTCTATTCACGTACTCTAGCATAGGTCAGCAAATCCTTCATATTAGGTCTCTGAATCCTTTCCTTATAGAGGTCAGAAGGGAAAAAGACTGCTAAGCAAGTACTAGAAGCATGTATAGGTGGTCATACAGGAAGGAGAAAAGGTATACACAGTAGCTTTATGTGCAAGAGTAATGGCAGATGCACGCTGGTCGCAAACTTCTGTTGGTCAATTCAAGGAACTATGTGCAAGTGGAAGAGAAGAGTCAACAGTAGCAGAAACCAGGAGAAACTAAAGACCAACCCTCTTATCATTACTTGTTCAGAATAATGGGTTGCCAGTGCCTATGTTAAAGTAGTCAGAATTTAAAAGTCCATATTATCTTAAACGTGCTATGATATATATTAGCCATCTTAAATTATTCTGCAGTAATAAATTATCCCCCAATCTTTGTGGCTGACAATAATAACAGTTTAATTCTTCTCCTGTTACATCATCATTACAGGTTGACTGTGGCTCTGCTTCACATGTCTTCATTCCAGGACCCAGACTGATAGAGCAGCCCCTACCTAGGATATTATTGCTCTCATGGCAGAGAGAACATGGCGGAATCACACAGTGGCTTTTAAAGCTCACGTTGGGAACTGGCATGTGACACTTCCACTCACATTTCACTGGCCAACTATATCACATGATCAAGTCTAATGTCCATGGGGGAGGGTCAAAGCATGCTTTGAATAATACAGTAGATCCCATGAGTACGCTGTTTTATCTTTCTCATTAAATATCTCCTAAGAAGTACAAGTGCCAACAGTCTGTACAAATCCTATTACTCCGAAATTATAGGTAGCAGGATAACCAGACCACAGTCTTCATAACTCTTTAAGTCGCTGGATCTCTTCTAAGTACTCTGCCAATCCTTCAGTGCTCCTCTGTTCTTCAGGGGAGCCTGCTTACAAAATGGCAGACATGCTCACATGTCTGTCAGTGTTTAGAGTTGGTAATGCAAGCACAGCGTTTCACCACAGCCCTGGTGGCTGAGTTGCAAAATTATTTATGGCTTTCCCATTTATGGCATGCTGCTCAGTTTCCCATGAGTTGCTAGGAAAGATTCCTGATAGCTACTATGAGCCATTGAAACCTATGAGACTTCATTTATTATGGCATAATATACACATTACCTCACTTGTGTTAGACCATATGGAGAGCTCTCTGTTGAATTTGGCATAGTTACTGGGGTGAAATGGGAACGGATTCTGTTCCTAGTCCTCTTCAATTATGCTGTATGTTGGATCAGGCAGCCAACTTCAACAGATCATCTGGGCATAGCAATCAGTCCTCAGGACAACATCACTGCCTTCACCTATGCCAATGAAAAATAATAAATGTGACATTGAAGAGTGTCGGAGTGGCAGAGAAGAGCAAGATCCCAAGAGTGGATCAATAGGGTGCCCTGCTGACAGTAAGTTTGTGCATGGAATTTGAAGGAGAAGCAGGGCACCCGTTTGTCATTCATTCTGGGACAGGATTTGGAAGGAGGGGCAAAAGCTCAGGAGAACTTGAAAAGCACAGCTAGTTCTAAGCCCAAATGAGCAACTAGCCACAACTCCTTAAGTGGAGAAAGGTCTACCCAGGAGTAAAGCTGCAGTACACAATCTGCCATGCCAATTTTCCTCTTGCTTAAATAAAGGAACAAATGAACACTTGGTCTCTGTAGGCATTGAGGGAGGGAATGTTAATCCCCATAATGTAGATTTAAGGAGGAAAGTGGCCAACACGTGGAAATTTTCATGTACTTTTGGTTAATCTGGGGCTGGTTTATATGATCCACAGTAGACTTTGTGTTTTTTTGTTGTTGTTGTACCCATGACTGGAATTCCTGTGGGAGGACTTTTCTACTTGGATGGTAAGGGGAACAGTAACCATTTTAGTAATTGATCAGACATTTTACTAATTATTACAATGATTTATCCAATGTAAAAGCAACCACATAACAATTAGTCTGAAATTAATATGACAACCCAAGAAAACAATCCTTAGTTTCCTCCTTTTACAATGAAAAATTTAAAAATTGTTCTGCAATTTTCCTGTTTACATTGCCACCCCATCTGTCTATGTCTGTGAATCTTTCTGTCTTCCTCTCTCTCTCTTTCTCCCTCAAACACACACATTGACCTAAATGGCAAAGCAAAACTCTTCAATAAGTAAGAAGAGTTAGCAAGTACTTTATGAGTGTGTAACCACAATTCTTCCCCATCTTTCTTTTTCCACATGGTATCTCCTATGTTTCTCATCTCAATTGAAATGGAGCATTAATACTTGAAGAGTTCCCATTGCAAGATATTATCACTAATAATGAGCTGTGGGGGAAACAGACACCCCTCCTTCCAAAGGACAAGTTCTAGCTTTGCTGACGGTTGACTATTTGAAATAAAATCAAAAGATTGGTGCCCATCCCCCCAGAAAAGTCTAATTAGTGTTCGTCTATTGGAGAGGAAGCTGAGCATGCTGCTCCACCACTGCCAAATGAAATTAAGGCCCAATTATTGATAAATGAAGAGTGGTTTGTGCTGGAGCCTGGCCTGGAGTCGCGGAAATACATCTGTCATTTGGCCTGCGCAGGAGTCATTCATGTGTGACATAGCATCCTGTGCATTTATCATGCATCTGTAGATTTTTGTTTTAATTCAGTTAGCTGTCTAACTAGATTCGGTGCTGGATGCCTCGAATGGAGTCAGGATTTGGACTGACAGATGCAATTCTAGTCTGAAATGGTGTGTGACAGGACTAGCTATCCTGCATATTAATTATTATTGAAACCATTATAGGCAGCACTTTTGCACAAATGGTTGATTCCTTATCTGTTTTGTAGCTTCTATAGTTAACAATTGTCCGGTTGCTCCAGGGCAGGTAGGAGACACGCTGGATCAATGAACCATTGTTGGTAAGTGCACTTACTATTACCATGAAAATTAGAATGGAAGTGCTTGAAAGGCAGGAATGAAAATACCCCTGTCTTACCATTATGCCAATTACAAATTCTATAAATGACATAAGTGGGGGTAGAAACACTTTTCGTAAATCTCAACTAGGTAAAAGAGTTTATTAAGTCCATTGTCAAAAACAAATTGAAAACAAACATTTGTTAAATTGATAAAATAAAAACAAAAAAGAAAGAAAAAAGAAAAAAAATGTCTGCCCGGCTGTTCCCAAGCTAGCCCCTCACACAATGCTTAGTTTGGTAGCATGCTAAGGTTTAATTTAAAGTTCTTGTCATTTTATCATTCAGTTGTATAAAATGTTGAAAATAACCATTACCTTCAAAAAGAAGCTACTAATGCAATTCTTATCCAAAATTCTGAGAAAATATTGTCTGAGGAGGACTTTAAGGAGACCAATTCCAAGGAAGGACAACCATCCTATCTCAACCTCCCTGGTTTTCCTTCGTTTTTTGTTTTTTTTTCACATATTTTACATGTATCCCAGTTATATCTCCCACCCCCTCTTATTTCAATCATCCAGGGAACTTTGATAAGCCCTGCAAAAAAAGCATCCCAATCACAGAGGATTGATTGAGGTAAATGTTGCCGAAACGTACAATGTTCCTTGCCATTTGCTTATTAACCTCATGTATATGAATTATGTGATGGAAAACTGGGAGTTCTGTTTCTGGGACAGCTCAAATTACACACTTTCACTCCTTAAAGAATTTGTAAAGTTGCTGAGGACTTTAATAGAGCAAAATACAAAATGCTAACACAATGCAATGTACTGTTTTGCATTAAAGAGAACATCGATGGAGGAGTTAAACTAAGAATGATAAATTTGCATCTTTAAAAAAATTCGTATTTGTTAAAGGACAGTTCATTTTGGTATTTCAGGTCCAAAGAAGCTTCTACTTTCTTAAATAATTAAAAATTTGCATCTTAGAATAAATGCTTTTTCATCTCCTGATGTTTAAAAATGAGGTGCTTAAAAAGAACCTGGTTTCATTTTAGTTCAATGGCTTGATTATGACATTGGGTTACAAGATTTTCACTGTTAAAGATCATCTTGAATAAAAGAGTAAATTAGAAAGCAATGATATATCTTAGTATAAATAGATCTTAAAATATTAGTAGTCATAATATTCAGGAAATATAAGTAAATTTTGACTTTACAGTTTGGAAGCTATTATCATTTTTGTGTGATTAACTACTCCAACTTATAATGTTTGCTTCACTGCTTTATTGCTTTCAATAGCTTTTTTAAAAAATGAGACTCCAAAAAGTTAATTATGGCTTATGCAAATATCATTTGAGGGAAAAGAGGGTAATATTAAATCTTTAAAAGCATTGTTAGGTTAAACGCTAGGAAATTCGTTGTAGGTATTAAATGGCATTCAGAGAGAAAACTGAATGGAGGTGAGGAGGCCTTCTGGAGAGCTTCCCTTAAAATCACCTATGTGGATCAGTTCTTCCCAACTTTTGAATCAAAGGTGAATATTTTCAAAACCTAGAGGAACAAAAAAGAGTTGAAAGAGAGTTTTTGCCTGTGACTTACATGCAGAACAGAAGTCAAATTAAGCCAATTCTTCGCCAAAACTGCTGAAAATGAATACATGAAGTATGTAGCTACTCTCTTAATAGGCATAATGCAAAACTTCTTTCTATTCTTTTATTGAATCATCTACATTTTTTTCTGTATTGACTGGATCTCCAATAGTGTGTAAAACCTACAGAAAAATACGCAGATGAATTAGAGTAACAAGCAGGTTTTATTTTTTTATTGCATTTTAGGTTTTAGGGTACATGTGACGAACATGCAAGATTGTTGCATAGGTACACATATGGCAGTGCGATTTGCTGCCTTCCTCCCCATTACCTATATCTGGCATTTCTCCCCATGCTATCTCTCCCCAACTCTCCACCCCCTGCTGTCCCTTCCCTATTTCCCCCCGACAAACCCCAGTGTGTGATGCTCCCCTCCCCGTGTCCGTGTGAGTAACAAGCAGGTTTAACTAAGATGCTAAAATTAAAATATTTTTTTGTGAAGATATGAAGTTAAAAATCAGCTGTGTATTTTTAAAGTACCCATAGCCTACTGAGCACTGAACTTGAAGAATGCTTAATATAACAAAGTTGCCAAATGATAAAAATAAAAATAATGTTTGAGAAGGATAGGAATAGAATGGCAGGAAGAAGGGGAGGACAAGGTCAGGAAGGAAGCATACAGAAAAAAACAGATTGGATTATATGACTCTAGAGCAGTGATTCTCCAGCTGTCTGACTTTGGACCACTGCTTGTCTATGAGCATTCACTGGCCTGCTGCTAAAAGAAATAAACGTATAGAGAAAGAAAATTTTTTTCTCTACTCTCTTAAGTTCAGTGCCTGGAGGCCTGTGAATTAAACTTACAAAAGACAAGTTAATAGGAGAAAAGGAACAGAATTTGTATTAATATTTACATGCATGAGAGTTCATACACAAAAAGTAAAACGTAAAGAAGTGGTTAGATTCAGGGGCTTAAATACCATCTTAACAAAGAAAAGAAGTGTGAGCCTCAAGTGACATTAAGTTGTGGAGAAGTGACCAGGACACACAGGGAAGAACTAATGGAAGATAAGATTTTAGTAAGGTTTGTGTAAACTCACGCTAATGTTGACTCTGGTCTTTGATGTTAAGAGCTGCTATTCTCTCTGTTGGATAAGAGAAAACCTTTCTCAAAGGGAAATATATGTACTGCTTTTTAGGCAGAAAAGGAGAAGACAGTAAACTCTTCCTTCATTTGTTGATTCTTAATTGGCTTCAGCTGAAAATAATCCTTATGCCAAAGTGGCATATTTGAGGGTGAGATATTCTGATCTCCTTCAAAAGGTAATAATCTGTTTTAAAAAATACTTTCAGTTAAGTGAGTTGTCTTTTAGTCTAAGAGTTTGTTTTCTACACTTTCAGCTTTTAATAAACCTTTCTTTCGTGAAAACATGTTTGTAATCAGTGGTATTCTTTTTCTCTAATGTCTTTACTAGGTAAGGTAAAACCTGGTGGCGTTAATATCATTTCTTTGATTTATTTTATTTCTTATTTCAATAGTCCATGATTTCTCAAACAGTTGGTGCAATGGTTGGAATGTTTGTCCTGTCCCAAACACATGTTAAAATTTAATTACCATTGTCACAGTATTAAGAGGAGGGATCTTTAAGAAGTGATTAGGCCATGAGGGCTCTTCCTTCATGAATAGATTAATGCTATTATTGTGGAAGTGGGTTTGTTATTGCAGGAGCAGGTTCCTTACAAAAGGATGAGTTCAGCCCCCTTTTGCCTCTCTCTCACTCTCTCTTTGACCTTCTTTCATGGGATGATGCAGCAAGAAGGCCCTTGCCAGATGCCAGCACCTTGATATTGAATTTCTCATCCTCCAGAGCAGTGAGCCAATAAATTCCCATTCATTATGAATTACTCAGCCTGTGGTATTCTGTTATAACAGCACACAGTGGATGAAGACACTTGGAAACACTGTTCTAAGGCAGTGTCTCCAGAGGAAGTATTAATAATAGCCACTCTTTATTGAGTCCCTGCTATGCTTAAGATAATATGCAAAGAATTCCACATATTCCCTTTAACATTAATACTAATCCTAACAGATAGACAGTTTTGTCCTGAATTATTATGAAGAGAGCAAGGCTGACAGAAGTTAAGTTGCTTGCCCAAGGTGACATAACTATAGGATGACCTTATCATCTACCATTTAAACTGTACCTCGTAAAGTGGAAGAGGGTAATATTAACAGTTACACAGGATAGCAGATATATCATGGTCTTTCCAGGACAACATAGCACATGGAGTCACCCTACAGAGCTAATGTTTAGTCTGGAATTTAAATCAAATTGCATCTAAAGCCCAAGTTTGCTCTTCCCACTGTATTAATCTGCCTCTGGAAGTTTCTGTATTTAAATACAAAAATAAAGAGACCTATTTGGAAGAAACTGAATTCTTAGATGATACCAAGATACGCAAAGCAATTCAGTAAACAGTTCAAGATGACTTGTACCACAGAATGTCTACCACCAATGGTGGTTTTACAGGTGGCGTAAGAATGAAAAGGAGATTACGTGTGTGGGACACGGGCTTGTATCGGAACTATGTGCTAATGCCTGCTCTTAAGAGAAGGATTCATTTTCCATATGCAGAAGTTAAATGAATGCAATGGTTTTGTGAGATTCCGATTTCATCTAATAGTACAGCCAGGACAAAGACAGGGATAGATTCCCTGGTGGTGAGTTACAGCATCCAGCAATGCAATCCCAGAAACGGGTCTAGTACTAATCGAGTCTAGCCCTATCAAAAAGAAATAGAGTTTGGCAATTATTTGCCTTGAATAGGAGCCTTAATATACACTGTAGTTAACACTATGTACTTAACTTTCCCTCTGTTATCTGGGAAAAATACAGGCAAAAACTGTGCATCCCAAATAGATCAAGATGATTGTCTGGAATAGAGCTTAATTCCACTAAATCAAAATGATGCCTCATCATTTCCATCTCCCCAATGTTGTAATGAATGAGTGCCATTAAACTTTGAGGTCTACTCCCAATTCTTCCCTCTGCACTGTGACCTATAACTTTTTTAATTTTGAGAGAAAGGCTCTTCCCTCGCCAGAAAGTGCTTTCTGTTTGTGAAAGAGTATGTAAAATAGCACCAGGTGAAGAACGACTTTTTCACCCAGTCTTGAAACCATCACAAAGAGACAAATTTTGCTGCTTTTGCTTCGTGTGTGAATTTTTTTCCCACACAGCTCTATTCATTGCCTGAAACAATGGGCCCAGTGTTGGCCAGCAAAGAATAGTGCTATTCATGCGCCCTGTACCCTGCACAGTGCCTACACTTGTTAGTCTTGGCTGCCCTGTGCGGCTGGCTGCTGGCAAGAAAGTCGGGTCTATGTTGTTGGATGGTGCAGCAGATCAGAGAACGAACACTGGCAGCCAGATTCCCAGATAACCTCAGCTCCTCTAGAAAACTCTTGTTGACATAAGCCTGTGCTTTGAGGGGTGTCTTGGAATTCCAAGAACTTGGGCCAGGTGTGAGGCCAGGTGGTTGTGGTCCCATTCCAGCCATTCCCATCCTCCTGCTAAAACCAAAGCAGTTTCGTTAGGGGTCAAATGCCTGGTTTAGGAATCAGACACCTGACTTGAATTCTGGCTCCAGGGCTGACTGGCAATAGGACCATAAGCAAGTCTCTTAACTTGTCTGAATCTCTACTCCATCATCTATAGGGAAGGCATATCAATGCCACCTACCTCATGGGGTACCGTGAAATTCAATGACATAGTATTATGCTATGATTAACATGGAATAAATGTTAGCTATTATTGTCATTAATAAAAGACGGATGTAGTGATTACTGTCACTAATGAAAGATTGGTTTAGGGCATCCTCTCTGGGTAGAAAATTAACCACTGTGAAATCATGGACAGCATCACTGACGTGATGAGTGAGTGGAGGGAGGGGAGAAAGAAGACAAGCTTCAGAACCAGGCTGTGCTTGCAGTAACAAAGTAAAATGTTTTACACAGAGAAGAAAGTGTATACTGGCAGAGGCCACTCCATTTCTCTCAAGGACTGAACAGAAGACTGATTTGCTTTCATGTGGCATTATTCTGGAAGAACAGTTCCATAAATGTATGCTAGAGGTGGTCTCATCAGCCTCTTATCTATCTCGTCAACCTAGAGTGAGTGCAGCACGAAACGTGGACCCTACCCTCAATGTGTTTTTGTTTTTTTAAAAATGAGAAAGTCTCATAGCTCCTGTTTGATTTCTGGGGAAAAGCAAACTTCCAAAGTCAGGCAACCTGTGGAAAACTTGCAGAGGCTCTGGTAGATTCTGGGATCGCCAAGGGCAGGATGCCTGCCTACCCTTCTGTAGAATCACTCCAATGCAGAGCCTGGCAGAGTGCTGGAATTGAAATATGTTATCAAGATTAGAGCTGCAAAGAGACTGAAATTCCAAATCAAATAAACTCTAAGAGGGATGCAGAGCTGGAAAGAGACCATCTTTCAAGTTCTTTCCAATGCAAGATGTGATTTTTGAAGCTTTCCTTGCAATAGACATTGTTTAACTACCTTGTGTCTCCTGTGAAGTTGCCACCATGAAAGCTGGACATGTTTGGCACCAATTTCCTTTGGCACAGTTTATATACTTGTACACTTGTTATAGTATCAGTGCTCTAGATTCTGTTAATGCATGATAGGAAGCATAAAGAGTATTAATCACAAGGCAATTTTCCAAGTTGTATATACCATAGAGAAAAGATCATATATACTTGGTAATTACCTTTTCTCCATAGCACATATTACCTGGAAAACATATACTTGATAATGTAAAATATATACTTGGTAATTTAGACATTTTAACCACTACTTCTATAACAGCAGACTTCACTTGGTATAATCATGTAATTAGAAGACATTATTACAGTTCATAAATAGAATTAATTATAATTTTAATTAGATTTTCAAAAGACAATCTAATAAAAGGATTGATTAGAAAATTATCAATGAATTTACAGATTCATTTAAGACATTTATCTCTGTCACTTTTAAATTTCATTGAAATTTGTTAAAAGTGATGGTAGGTATGCCCACAGTAACATTTCAATAGTCACCATATAGTTTCAAGAGGTAAACAAATATGTAAGATGTGTCTTGGTATCTTTCACTGAGGAGTGAATTTTATCAGTCACCTCCTTTGAACATTGTCTGGAAATAAATTGACATAAAAATATGACCTGTCCAGTGTTCATTTTGAAATTAAAGTCTTGTTTATTTGGCCAATTACATTTTTCTTGAAAATGGATTTGGATTTCAGACCAAATATATGACTGAGGTAAATTTATGAATGGCCTATTTGAGGGTCAGTCATGGAACTGATATAGGGAAATTCCAAATCCTAGAAGAAGTTGGAAAATGTGTCCAACATTTGTGTCTAAAATAAAAGCTTTGGGACAGGAATAAGATCTAGTACACATGCTGGATCTGTTGCTTACAAAATATGGTTATTATGATTTATGTTAGACCAACTTTAGCTGTAGCAGCAAAACCTGCATTGTTTTCATATTGTTTGATAATTTTCATTTCACAAATGGAAATGACATCATCAAGAAGGGGGGCCTGTAAATCATGCATTCATTCATTCACTCATTCATTTATTCCACAAATACAAAGCAACACCCTCTATGCAGGATTTGGTTATAAAAGTTATGAAATAGACTGATACAGTCTGCAGATCCATTCAACTCTACCCTCAAAAATAAATCCAACCCCTTCTCCTTACCACCTCTACAGTTGCTATTCCAGTCTACAATCTTTTATCTGCCTAAACAATTGCATGAGCTTGTTAGTTTGCCACTCTAGCACTCTTGTTACAACAGAGCAACCAGAGACGGTCTTTTTTTCTTTTTCTTTTGAGATGGAGTCTTGCTCTGTCATCCAGGCTGGAGTGCAGTGGCAGAGGTAGTCTTTTGAAATGTAAGCAAGATTATTCACAACCTTTCAGTGGCATCAGGCCTCACTCATGATAATATCCCAGAGTCCTTCCAGAGGCATTTTAGACACAAATGTTGGACACATTTTTCAGCTTCTGCTAGGATTTGGAATCTCTCTATACCAGTTTCATGACTGACCCTCAAATAGGCCATCCATAAGTTTACCTCAGTCATCCATTTGGTCTGAAATCCAAATCCATTTTCAAGAAAAATGCAATTGGCCAAATAAACAAGACTTTGATTTCAAAATGAACACCAGACAGGTCATATTTTTCTGTCAGTTTATTTCAAGACAATGTTGAAAGGAAAGTCCTTGTGTTATGCTTCCTGGCCTTATCTCTGAGCCCACTGCCCATTCTCTGCTCTCATTCCCTCCTTCCCAAACCTACTGCAAGCTTCACTGATGGTGTTTGTGTCCTTCTTCTAAGATATAACCAAGGCTTGCTCACTTACCCCACTCAGGTTTCCAGTCAAGTCATCAGAACTGAGAGGCCTTCCTGGCCCACCTTATCTCATTTAGGCCCTCTCCCTTACATAAGTCTCCATCCTTTCACCACTTCATTTTTCTCCATAGCATTTATCATCACTTATGTGTATTATTCACATTGTATATTTGTTCATTTTCTGTCTTCTCTCTCTAGAATGTAAGCTTTGGGAGAGCAGTGGCTTTGTCTATTTTTACATATTGCTCTAACCATAGGGCTCAATAAATATTTGTTAACAAATGAAGGAATCATCCTGCTCTCATCCTTTTAATTTTACCTGGAAAGAAAGATAGGCAACAAATAATTACAATAAAGCATGGTAACAGTTATCATAGGAGAAGCAAAGAATCATGGGAATAGTAAGAAATAGTAATTGGTTTTCTGGAGGAGATGCTATTTCAGTGGAGGCCTGAAGGATGAAGTAAGCCCTGGAAAAGAGATCCAGGAAGGAGCAACAACGCCTTCTTCTCTCCCTCTCTTCCTTCATCCTTATCTCCCTTCCTCTTTTTCTTCCTCCTGTATTCCTATTTTCCTCTCTTCCTTCCTGTCTTTTTCTTACTCTTTCTTTCTATGTATTTTATTTCATTGTAGTCATATCTTTTTGTTCTTGTCATTCTAATTCTTGATGTGATGTGTGCTTCTGGGAATAATTTGGATTGGATAATTTGAACAAGTTCACCTAGGCAAGGTAGGCAAAGCATTTATAAACATGTTAAATATGCAGCTGAGTCCTTAAAATAAGGAGAGTAAGAGAAACCTTACTTAAAGTACTAAACAATTGAGCTTGACATTGCTGTTATCCTGGGGTGGGGATGAGCTGAAGATGAGTGCCCAACCCAGGATTATGCAACATAGAAAGACATAATCCATGATGAGTGGCAATTACCAGATTCAAAAAATAAACAAAAGGATTATAACCTAAAGAGATTCAAATAATACATTATTAGAAGGGTATTATAAAATAATATGTTAAAAATGATTAAAGAAAAAAATTAACATGTCAGAAAAGAATAAGACATATGAGTAAAGGAATAGGAAGCTTTGAAAATAACAACTGAATTTCTAAAATTGAAAAATATAAACATGGAAGGGAAAAGCACAATGGATAGTTTAACCAGATATTCAACATTCAAACAGTTGAATAAAGGTTTTCCTAAAAGGTAGCAGAGAGCAATTAAATATTTAAAAGTGGTTAATACACATTGAGGGGAGAAACAGTGTTATAATAAGAGTGCCTGAAGGAAAGAAGAGAACAGAAGAGAGGAAATATGCGAAGAGGTAAGACCTAGGATTCTCCAGATTTTTTTTTTTTTTTTTTTTTTTTGGCGAGGAAGCAGGGAGGGGGCAGAGGTGGACAGAGTCTCACTCTGTTGCCCAGGCTAGAGTGCAGTGGTACAATCTCAGCTCACTGCAACCTCTGCCTCTCAGGCTCAAGAGATTCTCCTGCCTCAACCTCTGGAGTAGCTGGGATTACTGGTGCCCACCACCATGACTGGCTAATTTTTGTATTTTTAGTACAGGGTTTCACCATGTTGGCCAAGCTGGTCTCAAACTCCTGACCTCAAGTTATCCACCAGCCTCAGCCTCCTGAAGTGATGGGATTACAGGTGTGAGCCACTGTACCTGGCCGAATCCTCCAGATTTGATGAAAGACATAAAACCTCAGGTTTTGGAGGCCCAAGTGAGATAAGGCAACACACAGATACATCTTATGGAAATACTAGAGACCAACTAAAATCTTAAAAGTAACAAGAGAGAAAGAAAAGACAACTTAGAACAATCACAGTAACAGTGACTTTCTCAGTAATGACAGAAAAACTCAGAAGACAACAGAATAGTATCCTCAAAGGGGTAGGGTAAATAACTGTCAATCCATATTTTTATACCACACTATCCTTCACAAATGAGAGTGAAATAAAGATTTTAGCAGATAAAGACTGAGTACTTACCACTATCAAAGCCATCTTGGGAGCACAAAATAAGGTATATCCATGTGCAATTATAATATGCCTTATGCTTTTCTGACATGTTAAATTTTTTCTTTAGCCATTTTTAACATATTATTTTATAGTATCCCTCTAATAATCAATAACTTGAAGCTCTTTGGGTTCTAATCCTTTTGTTTATTTTTTGCATCTGATAACTGTCACTCATCATGGACGATGTCTTCCTATGTTTTATAACCCTGGGTTGAGTACTCATTTTCAGCTAATCCCCACCCTAGGATAACAGTTAAGAAGCAGAAATTTAAACTTCAAAAGAATGAATGGGAAGCAAGACATAGAGATTTAAACTTCAAAGGAAAGAATGGGATGCAAGCTCATGAGAAAAGAAACCAGTAAATATGTAGGTTTATATAAACAATCAATAAGTATATAAAACAACAATGATAATAATTCAATGAATAATTTGGTAATATATAAAAAGATGACACTAAAATGTTGGACCAAATAGCATGTCAGAGGGAGGGGATGGTCAGCATTAAAATGTTCTAAGGTACTTGCCATATTAGAGCAGAAGAAAAAGATTAGTTAAACTTAGACCTTGTTAGGTCTGGAGATATGTTAAAAATTTAGAAATAATAACTAAAAAAATAGAAATAGAATATATCTCTTCAAAACCAGTAGAGGAAAACATGATAATAAAGAAAACTCATTCGTGTCAAAATAAGTTAGAAAAGAAAATAGAATAACATAATAAGAAAGCAAAAAATAAAGTAGAAAAAAATGAAACACATGAAATTATAATAAATCTTAACTGAGCAGTGGCAGCAAAAATATACTTCATCTGGAAAATTAGAGGATAGCTAGATTAGATAGTCAACTAACAGTAGATTAGAAGGTCCTTTACAACTGTAAAATTTATAATTATATATTTTTATGTATCTGTATTAATATTTATATTAATATGTAATATTTGTTTGTATAGTTTTATGTAAATTAAGCAGGCACTAGATGTTACCATTGCTCAATGTGGGAAATCAATGTGTCCTAATGATATGGGTCTGCAGAAAGATTAGCTCATCAGTAAGGTGGCTCAGCCACGGGAAGAAGGTGCTTCAATGTAATGTAAAAAGAGTTTGAGATGTTGACTAGGAGTATAACTTATTAGAACTGCATATTTTAAGAACCGGAAGCATAGGGAAATGAGATGAGGTCAAAGCAGTAAAACAAACAGACAAATTTAAAAATCCCTATAAAAGAGAGAGGAGTTTCACCTTCAGAAGAGCTCTAGGTAGAAAAAAGCATCAACAGTGCCTTATATCTCTTTCTCCAATCCAGAAACATTTTGGAAACACTTTGAAATCTGTTTCTCCAGGTTTGTTTCTCCTGTCTGTCATACCTCAAGAGGAACACAAAGAGTGATGGCCTGTCACTCTGATGCTTCTCTCTACTCAAATGGCAGAAACCAACCAGGTGAGTTGTCATAACTTAGATGAGGCTGGGATAAAAATACACCTTGGAGAGCTAGCTTCCTGATGACAGACTGAAAGTTGCTCTTTTTGATTTGAGTGAATTAGAGCTTAAATTCAGTGCCAGCCCATATGAGTATCTCAAGATGCTGGATTAGAAAAGAGATTATATTGGGATTATAAGGTCTTTTGCCTGTCTTCCCTTAGAATTGTCTTTGATTGATAGATGAGTGACCCTGTCCAGCATCCTGATTTAAAACTGTAAGTGGAAAAAAAAAGACCAGTTGAATCTTATATTCAGTATTCACTTTGGATTTACCTTTAAAAGCAGCGCAACCATTGCAGAGTTAAGCATCCTAATTAATTACGTTATCTGAGAATGCGGCTATTTCATGCATCAATTTCATCTTTTTGTTTTTCATGAAAAGCCAAAAACCCTTTCTTGGCAGATTCAAAACATACAAATTTTAAAATCCTTAATCCTAAACTCCAAATCTTTGTCTTCAACTGGAATAAGTTACACAAACTACTTTGTAGGGTGGGTCTCTCAGCCTCGGCTCTCCCAACCTGCTCAAAGAGGGCCTCCGGCAGGCAATTGGGGTACACTGTGGAGCTAACCAACAGAAACGCAATACTATCTCCACTGTGGCTGCAAATGGTATCACACTGAAGTGTGCGTCTGCTTTGCTGAGGATACCTGTGATTGTTAATAAAGTAAGTGGTGGGAGGAGGGCAGCTTCTCTCTGTCTTTTATGGTATCTTTCAGTAATAATGACATTGAGCTCCTCACAGCTCATGGCTGTTCATGGCTGGCATTTGTTGTTCTGTTCTGATTGGATGATACCCTTGTCTCAGTTTATAAAAGTTTTGAAAATCATCCTAGTCTGAGAAATATTGAGGCAGTACTATGGTTTTGATTGTTTTCTATTTTTAGCAAACACCTCTTCCAGTTTTATTTATAGCTTCCCCTCACCCCAAGACCAAGGAGAGAGTCCATGGGATTAATTATAAAGTAGATTTGAGTGATTTAAAATCATTTCCTCCTGAAGTCATGAAACCTTTTAGTTCCTTTTAATGGTGTCCAATGCATTGTTCTGATCTCATTCTTACCTTAGAATGAACAATTTCCCTGGATACTTTATATTTTTCATAAGGGTGACTTTACTTAACATTGTGCCATATATTCATAGTCATGTCTGTATCTCAGCTTTGGTTCAAGCAAAGACTCTGAAACATGAATGAAAAATACTAGTTAAGCGCCTATTGTATGCTGAGCACTTGCTATTTCATGTAATCCTCACATGGCATCTTTTACAGGAGAATATCACGCAGTGCTCAGATTCAAACTCAAGTCCAAGGCACCCAAAAGCCTAAGCACTGTCTTCACACTTTGTAGACAGATTCTCTCCTTCTCGGATGAGGTTGTCAAAAGAGGGGGAAGTAGGGAGATATTCAGACCACATCTTTCATGTTCACTGGAATATATTCACGTTTCCGAGTGTGAAGTTAGATACCATCACTTCTAGCCATGGAGCTCTTCCAGAAGCTTGAGAACCTGTGAGATTCTTGAGCAACTTGGGACACTCAGAAGGTCCAGGATGAGGTTAAGGGGTGAGCCACTGAGAGCTGGCTGCTCTGGGCTTGATTTTAATGGAAGGAAGGGGTTGAATCCAAGCTTGCCAAGACCTGGTTTCTTCTATATTCTATCTACTTTCAACTTGTCCTTCTTTATTTATATGGTTACTAGAGTTATCCTTTTTAGAAACAAACATAATCATGCCATTTTCACACTTAATGACTTTTTTTTTGAGACAGAGACTTGCTCTGTCACCCAGGCTGGAGTGCAGTGGTGCAATCTCAGTTCACTGCATCCTCTGCTTCCTGGGTTCAAGCAATTCTGCCTCAGCGTCCCGAATAGCTGGGACTACAGACACGCGCCACCATGGTTGGCTAATTTTTGTATTTTTTTTTTTCAATAGAGACGGGGTTTCACCATATTGGCCAAGATGGTCTTGATCTCCTGACCACGTGATCCGCCCACCTTGACCTCCCAAAGTGCTGGGATTACAGGCATGAGCCACCACACCTGGCCTTAATGACTTCCTTTTGAACTACTTACTCTGACCTTTCATGTTCAGCTGAACTGGCTCCTTTAGCTTTATCCCCTGGCCATTCTTCCTCCCCTCTAACCTCCAACATGCCTTCAGAACTCTGAGCATATCTAGATTTTCCATGCCTTGAAAGCACTGCATGTGACATGTCTTCTGCACAACATTTTCCCCCATTATTCTGTCTCACCATATTATCCTGGACATTTTTTACACCATGTTTCTACAATGTATAATTGCTTGCTTATTGATTTTCCATCTCCTCCATCAGCTGCAAGCTGCATGAGGACAGAGGCCATTACTCCTTAATTCGTCATGCTTACCCAGAGGCTGCACTGTGCTCCACTCATAGTGAACACTCAATAAAATCTTGTTTATTGTATAAGTTAATGAGCTGTGCTTAAGAACACTGGTGTCCACAGCAAGGGTCAAACAGAATTGAGCTTTCCTTCCAAGTTTTCACCCACTTGCCAATATTAATAAGTAAACTGATTTCCATTCTGAATTTTATCTACTTTTTCACAAACCACTGCTCCTTGTTAATTCGCCTGTCTATTCTGGAATTTACTGCCAGATGATATGTTATTTAATATGAAGTGGGTATTTATTTATCCTAGGTATAATAAATGAATCAATATTAAAAATAATATTTCATATTGTTCCATAAAAACATGGAGACTTGTTTCTGTCCCTCCACCTGAAGAATTTTGAGAACTGCTGGCCTGTGTCACTCATCCGTTACTCCATTACATTATGCTTTACAACAGCTTAAATGTTTAGTCTTATTTAGTTTACATTTTGTCTAATGCCCTTGAGCACACAACTTGACTGTAAGCATCTTGAAGTGAAAAGTCACAGCTAGCTTTTCTTCTGTTCTCTGAACCCCCCACAGTACCATCCCAGTATCTTGTGTATGGAAGATGCTCCATGAATAGGCATTGATTGACTAATTCTCCTTTTCATAACTAGAACATTGTGGCTTGGCTGGGAAGTTCAGTGGAACACTGCCCTCTGTCTTTTTTTATTTGAGGCAAAATTTATATGACATAAAATTAACCATTTTAAAGAGAGCAATGCAGTGACTTTCAGCACATTCTCAATTTTGTGTGATCATCACCTCCTTTCCCTTCCAAACCACTTCCATTATCCCAAAAGGAAACACCTTACCACTTAGACAGTCACTCTCCTCAGTTCTTGTCAACCACTAGTCTGCTATCTGTCTCTATGAATTTGCCTGTTCTGGATACTTCAGATAAATGGAGTCACACAGTATGTGACCTTTTGACTCTGACTTTCTTTTCACTTAGCGTAATGTCTTCAAGATTTGCCCACATTGCAGCGTGTGCCAATACTTCATTAATTGCAATGGCTGAATAATATTTCATTGTATGACTATACTGCATTTTGTTTATCTACTCATCTTGATGAACATTTGAGTTGCATCCACCTTTTGTCTATTTTGTGCTTTCTGTCTTCATCCACTCTACTCTTTTCCATTTGTGCTGGAGTTACCTCAGGGGGCAAAACGTCTGGGAACTATGAATGCTGTCTGCTAACAGACTTCAAATGCTTCCTGAAATTTTAGTGCTTTTTAATGATCAAAAATGTAGTGCTTATCAATTTTAGTGCTTATTCAGGCTGATCCCTTTCTGGAAAAGCCAACCTAACAAATTAGTTAATTAATGACTTCCACATATACTTTACCTTCATCTGTTTCTATGTTACTCCTAAAACAGTCCTAAGAGATGAAATGGGTATTACTATTGCATAGGTAACAACTCCCTAGAGTGAGGTCAGGCATAAAGACAATTAGTTAAACCTGACCTCATGGGGACAGGCTGCACTGTCACATGTATAAACTTATATTCTGGAAGTGTTCAAACATGCATAAAAATAGAAAGGTTAGTTTAATAGACTTCTATACATCTGTCACCTAGCTTCAATAATCTGCATCTGCTGTTCTTATTTTATCAATGCCCTATTATCTATCACATTTAAAAAATTTTTATTTGTTGTTTGTCTATTCTTATTTATTTATTTGTTGCTGGGGTATATTAAAGCTAATTCTAGACATAACATTTCACTCATACATATTTCAGTGTAAATATCTAGTTTTATTTTTTTAAATGTAATCACAAAATCATTATCAAGGCCCTGAAACCTCGACAATTCCCCAATATCATCAATTTGTGTTCATTTTTTCATGACTGTCCTAAAATATCCTTTTCAATTATTGGTTTGTGCAGTTCAGAATCCAAACAAGATTCTGTGTAAAGTGCTTATGGTTAACATGCTCTTATATTTCTTTTAATGCGTAACTGTTTCCTCTCTTTGGTGCATTTATTAAAGAAATTGAGAAATGGGCCTATTGTTTTGTAGAACTACTGGATTTGGCTGATTATATCTTTTTAGTGTCATTTAATATGTTTCTGTATCCCTACAAAAATCAGTAGTTAGAACTAGATGTGCAATTAGATTAAAGTCGATTTATGGATATGGTGTAGAAGGATTTCACAGGTGGCACTGCCTCATATTCTAGTCATCTTATATAAAGGCATATCAGGGATCATGTCTTTATTCCATTTCCTTAATATTAAGATTGCTCTGTGATTTAGTGTTGTGATAGGTTGAAAAATGTTCCCCCAAACCAGAAGATATCCATGTCTTAGTCCCTCAACCTATAAATATTAACTTAGATAAAAAAAGGAGACCGAGTCTTTGTAGTTATGACTAAACTAAGGGTTTTGAGATGCAGAGATTATCCCGTATTATCTGGTTACCAGATCTGGGACTCAGACTCCATCACCTGTGTTCTTTGTGAAAGGAAAATATCTTGGGCCCCTTCAAGTTGGGAACTGCTCAGGGAAAATATGCCTTCCGTTCTCTGCTCACAGAGATAGATGCATATTCTGATTGCCTCCTTTGGAAAGACTTATAAGAAACTCAAAAGAATGCAACCATCTGTCTCTCACCTACCTGTGACCTAGAAGTCCCCATAGGGGGGGAGGGCTTGCTTTGAGTTGTGTTGGAACTACTGTACTTCTTACATATATTGATTGATGTCTTACGTCTCCCTAAAATCTATAAAAGGAGGCTGTGCCCCGACCTCCTTGGGCACACGTTGTCAGGACTTCCTGAGGCTGTGTCATGGGCGTGTCCTCAACCTTGGCAAAATAAACTTTCTAAATTGACACCTGTCTCAGATTTTCTGGTTTCACACCTTGTAAGTGGGAGGCAGAAAGAGATTACAAAGACACACACAGAAGAGAAGACAGTCTCTGCCTCTGACCACTGAGGCAGAGATTACAGTGACACAGCCACAAACACAGGGAAGCCTGCAGCTACCAGTAAATGAAAGAGCAAAGGGAAAGCCCAGAGAGAGTGCAGCCATGTCAGCACCTTGATGAAGCTGAGTGAAACTGATCTTGGATGTCTGGCCTTCAGAACTGTGAGAAAATAAATTCCTGTTGTTCAAAGCCACCATGTCTGTGGTAATTTGTTATAGAGCTATAGGAGGCTACAGTTGACCCTTGAACAATGCAGGAATAGGGGCGCTAACCCCCCTGCAGTTGAAAATCCAAGTCCATAACTTTTAACTCCCCAAATACTTAATTATTAAGAACCCACTGTTGAAATTATTAAGAACCCATATTAAGAACCCAAATATGTAAATAGTCCATTAACACATATTTTATGTACTATATACTCTATTCTTATAGTAAAGAAAATGTTATTATGAAAATGATAAGGAAGAGAAAATATATTTAGTATTCATTAAGTGGAAATGGATCATCATGAAGTTCTTCGTCTTGGCTACTTTCATGTGGAGTAGGTGAGGAGGAGGAGGGGGAAGAGGAGGGATTGGTCTTGCTCTCTCAGTGTTGGCAGAGGCAGAAGAAAATCTGAGTATAAGTGAATCTTCACAGTTCAAATCTGTGTTATTCAAGAGTCACCTTAATACAAATATGAGCTAACTGTCTGATTTGTCCATTAAAATGTCCCCATCAAGTTTTTCAGTACAATAGTCCACCCACCTCCCCACAAACACAATTCATTCTCTGGGGATATATTCCAAGACCCACAGAGGATGTCTGAAGCCATGGATAGTACTGAACCCTATATATCCTATATTTTCCTGTGCATACATACCTTTGATAAGGTTTAATTAATAAATTAGACATGGTAAGAGATGACAACAATAAAACAATTATAGTAATATACTTGTAATTAAAGTTATGTGAATGTAAGTGGGGCACAGTGACTCACTCCTGTAATCCCAACACTTTGGGAGGCCAAGACAGGTGGATTGCTTGAGCCCAGGAGTTTGAGACCAGCCTGGGCAGCACAGCAAAACCCTGTCTCTACAAAAAATACAAAAATTAGGCAGGTGTGCTGGCATGCACCTGCAGTCCCAGCTACTTGGGAGACAAAGGTGAGAGGATCAACTGAGCCTGGGAAGTCAAGGCTGCAGTGAGCTATGATTGGACCACTACACTCCAGCCTGGGCAAAAGAGTAAGATCATGTTTCAAAATAAAGAAGTGATGTGAATGTGGTCTCTCTCTCAAAATATCTTATTGTACTGTGTGCACAAGTAAGTGAAATTCAGAAAGCGAAACTGCAGGTAAGGGGAGCCTACTGTAATAATTTTAGCTGCCACTGATTATTGTTGTCTAGATTCATTATTTCATTAGTGAGTGGAAAATAGTGATTTTCTAATTCTCTAATTGTTTTTTGCATTTATTACACATGATTCTTCTATATAAAGAACAACTGTATTCCTCATCAGCTAGTGATTAGCCTGAGTTCCAGTCCGCGTAGGGAACGACAAGAGAAATGCTTGAGATTTTTCCCGTAATTGATACACTTTCAGAATTATGAGTTGTTCCTAGCAACCTCCGAGGTGATCAATGAGATTTTTTGTTTGTTCATTTTTGAAGTATTATTATGAACTCTTCAGTTTTCATCTATTTGATAAGTTTCAATTCATTATAGTCACTATCATTTTGATGCTTAAACTGTCCCATCCTTAATCTCAGGGGAGACCCTCCAGGCTTGAACTGCTTTAGAAAAGTCAAATAACCCTGGCAACTGAGTCAAGATGGGGAACTGTGGATTTGAAGGGCAACAATCGATGATGGAATGCTGATCCCCTTCCTGGTCTCCTTTGTGTCTCTTATACACTCTAAAAAAAATGAACTATAAAGATACTTAGTAAGTTTAACATCTTCCATTCTCTTAATATAGTAATTCTCAACCCCAACTTCACAGTAGAATCCTCTAGGGAACTTCTAAAAAATGCTTCTGTCAGGACCCCACCCTATGAGGTTGAGATTTACTCCTTTAGGTTAGGGCATTGATATGCTTCAGAAACTGCCCAACTGATTCTAGTGTGTAGCCAGGACTGAGAACCACTGACAAATGCAACTATTACACTTCTGAGATATTTATTGAAAATAAAAACAAGCCCTGGTCTTTGTCTTCTGCAAGAGTCTAACATTGTTCGCACAGGGAGCAGGATTAAAAGGGTGCCTCGTCATTAATGTTTTCTAGCTACCAGATTTAAGGAGGATTCTGCCATTAACCACATTCCCAGAACTGAATTAAAAAAGCAAAACTAGATGAGTGTGGTGGCTCACGCCTGTAATCCCAGCACTTTGGGAGGCCAAGGCGGGTGGATCACTGGAGGTCAGGAGTTCGAGACCAGCCTGGCCAACATGGTGAAACCCCGTCTACACTAAAAAGACAAAAATTAGCCAAGCATGGGGGCATGGTTGTGTGTGCCTGTAATCTCAGCTACTTGGGAAGCTGAGGCAAGAGGATCGCTTGAACCCAGGAGGCAGAGGTTGCAGTGAGCCAAGATCACTCGAGACACTGTCTCAAAAAAAAAAAAAAAAAAAAAAGCTACCATCCTACCCTAACCTTAATGCCTTTGCTTGTTATCTGTAGTCCACGTCCAGCCTTACCTTCTTGGCTTTGCTTCTTTCTCCAGACTTGGTTTACTACTTCATGTCATTTGTCTACAGGAAAATCTCTCTCAATAGATTGTATGGGGTGTTGTGTCTTATCCACCCTTGTAGTCTTACATTCTCATAACAAAATGGAATAGAGATTTAAATACAGTTAACTTTTAGTAAAGTTTTCTTTGGTGCAAGAAAATTACCAGGATAATTTTGTTGTATCTTCTACCCTTCCCCCTCATCCCTTCATCCTGTTGAAGTCTATTGGATAAATAAATAATTTATAAATTTCCGTGCTTTTATCTGCATGTGTTTAATATTCATTTTGCTTCAGTTTGTTCAGTAAAGGCCTCTGGGTAAAGAATTCCAAACTTTATAAAGACATATAAGATTTAATATGCATCTCAACTTTTAAAAGTTTCTCTCTTTGAATATCTCTAGTGATGATAAAGGTAAACAGGTGTTTGAAAACATACTGTTGTGAAGTACCAACCTGGCAGAAAACCTGTAGCATTTACAACGAGACCATAATCCAATTGAATCTGTAATTAGCACTTTTGAAATGTGCTCATTATTATTGTTATTATTAGCTACAAAATGATGCAGCTTTGGCTCGCACCCATTGGAATTTTAGGGTGTGATTCTAGCCAAAAGCAGTCAGTATAGAACCCAATAAAAGAACTATGTTGCAGATTTTATAGAAGTCATTTTATGTTAAATATCCAATGGGGGGCTATCAATAGATGTAAATTATTTACTGTGTCAAAGAAAATTTTCACTTTTGGAGATGCAGATTTTTATGAGCAATGATCTAATGATTTGAAAAAAGTTAATACACCCATGCATGGAATCTACTTGGGAAGTAATTCTGGAAAAAACGAATAGTCATGGTTGAAGAGACATATCACAATGGAGCAGAGAGAATTTTAGAATTCAGAGACTTGTTTTTATTGAACTTCTAGAGGAAGCTATTCCCAGCACTTCTCAGGCCATAGAAAGGTCTGACTGACTTAGTCCCGGTAACTCTTACAGGAAAAAATTGGATTCTCAACCAGCTTGTAGTTCCTTTCATTAACAAACGTTTATTGAATCACTGTGCACTGCATTCAGTGCTGCTGAAGCAATAGGAATGATTTAGAAAATTGGATATATAAAAATAGGAGAGGATCTTGGGGATAATTACAAAGCAGCAAGTCAAGAGAAAAAGCAATAATTGTGAGCTCAGTGCTAATTATTAAGGGAGGGGCCCAGAAAAGGTAATTAGGTAAAGGCCAGCTAGAGAGGAAGAGATTTATGGAGGTTCATTTTGATTCAGATTCAAAATGACACCTTTACCTTATTGGTATGAAGTTTAGGAGATGCCCTTTCAATAAGATAACTGACACAAGTAAGGCATGGACTTGTTATCATTTGAGCCTTGGGTAGGGATGACCAACCTGTTGATTTGATTAGAACAGAAGAACTTGCTAGGCACTGAGCTTGGCACATGGTCAGTTAGTCTTTATTGGTGCTTGATAATAGTAGATACTCAAAAAGTATTTGAAGGTGCTCAATAAATATTAGAGAGTCAATGACTTTAACTTCCTGTGACTCATATGCCAGGAAGGTGTATAAATAACACACTAAGAAAATCTGGCCTAACACTTCACAATAATATATCTGTCCATTTAATTGCAGTCCTCCGTGGGCCTTACTCCAGGCCAACTCTGCTCATTTGTATTACCTGGTTGACTCTGTATGTCTTTGATTGTATGATTCTAGCTTTGGGCAGAGAGGACAGAATGTATGATCTAAGCTTACCCATATAATCATAAGTCTAGATGCTGGGAACACAATGACATTTTCAAAAGAAAATAAAATAAGCACTTATAGAGGCTGCCTTGCCTTTCAGATAACCTCTTGAACCAACCCAATTGTCCCATAGGCAGTTTTTTTTTTTTTTTTTTCTGTAGTGACATAGAAATGGACCCTTCTGGTCTTAAAGCTTATCTGAGTTTCTTCATAAGAAAGGGCCCCTCAGGCCTCTCAAAAACTATCAAAGAACAGAATTTCGTCATATAACCGCATCCAGCCAAGGGGATGCCAGACCCCTCATTCATCGTGATTGCCTCATGACCCCTCCCTAGTGCCTGTTTTCCCGTGAACAGTTACATTTCTTCCCTGCTGTAGAAACCTCTTCTTGTAGTTGTTTAGGGAGATGCATGTGAGACTCATCTCCCATCTCCTCAGTTGCAGCACTGGATGAAAGCCTTCTTTTTTAGCAATACTCATTGTGTCAGTAATGGGCTTTCTGTGCCAGGGAGCAGCAGGATCCAGATCGAACCCCTGGCATTTCAGGCACACTCTTGCCTCAGTCTCAGAAGTGGTCCCCTGCATGCCATATCTCTGCAGAGTGATTTTGTCTCATCTGATCCACCATAGTTCTTTTCTTTCTTCAACAAACAGTTATCGAACCCCTATTTACCAAGCGCATTCCTACAAAATAAACAAGACCATGGAAGCTTCAGGGATCTCAGAGTTTTAGGAGGTGAGCCAGTGGAGGGATCATGTCTGTGAAGAGCTGGCTTGTACAGATCTCTCCCCAGAGATTCAGATTTAATTGGCCTGATGTGGGGCAGGCTGCTTGCTGTGGTCCCCATCACAGGTAATTATAATTTGAAGCCACAGAAGAGAATCACGGTGGTTTTCAAGAGTGGTCTTTGGACCAGCAGCAATAGCATCTCCTGATAACTTGTTAGAAATACAGATTCTCAGGCCCCACCCCGGACCTACTGAATCAGAAATAAAAAACAGAGGGAAACAAAAAACAGGGCCATGTATTTTACGAAGCCTCACAGGTGATTCTGATGACCACTCAAGTTTGAGGATTACTGAGTTGGAAAACTGATTCTGTATTGAGATATTAAAGAAAACTCCCAGGTACCCTCTCTGAAACCATTTTCTCCGTCAAATACTAATCTTATTCCTTATTATTTTAATGATCTCTTTAGAATATAATTTATTTCCTATTTTTCTCCCCCTTATTTATTTCCATACCATATATACTAAGAGTCTGTAAGATGCCAACTTAATTCAGTCCCAACTCACCAAGTACTCATGTGTGAACCCAACTTGTCATAGGCACATTATGGGACTGTGGTTATGGAAGGCTGAGAAGGGTAGGGAAGAGGGAAAGATAGAATGAGGCTAGTTAAAAGACACACAGTTATAGCTAGACAGGGAGAATAAGTTTTAGTGTTCTATAGCACTATAGGGTGACTACAGTTAATAATAATTTATTGTGTATTTTCAGATAGCTAAAAGAGAGGATTTAAAATGTTCCCAGTGCAAAGCAATGATAAATGTTTGACATGATAGAAAGGCTAATTGTCTTGATTTTCGTTACACATTGTGTGTATCAAAGTACCACTCTGTGTCCCATAAATATGTACAATTATTATATGTCAATTAAAAATATCTTTAAAAGAAAGCTCAAAAATGTAAAAGTATAAGACAGAGTTCCTGGAGCCTTTGAGGAGTTAGGAAACGGAAACCAGGGCAGCGTTGTAGGCAAGGTGCTGGTAGGCACTGCAGGAGCTCAAGGGAAGAATGGAAACTATATAGGAAATATGGGTAAAGCAATCCTGGAGAGCTTCAAGGAGTAAGGAAAACTTGAGCTGAGCCTTCAAGCATGTGTAGAATTTAGACTCAAGGAAGGACAGAGGGAATTAAGAGCAAAGAAGCTCTTTATGATTACCAATGAAGACAGTAGCCTGACCAGAGAGGAGGATACAGAGCTGAGAGATAGTTCAACCTCCTCCATGGAGCACTCCGAGGTATCTTGTAGTTCTTTGACATCTCAGAATACAGGTCAAAAAGGTAGATTTTTATTTATCTTACTGTAAATGTAAGTTAGAGCAAATAGGATCTTGATGGTTAGCTGGGCTGGCTACTTTAGCCTTGTAGGAGGCAGTGTATTACAATGGCAGTAGATGTTTAGGAGTCAGGTGTATAACTTTGGCTTCACTACCTACTGGATGTGAGGCTTAACCTCTCTGAGCTTTAGTTTCCTCTTCTGTACAGTAGGGTTAATGCATTTTCCCTAGGTCATTTCACAAATGTAAAACAAAAACCCGTGTGGTAGGATATCTCTAGGCAAATCAGTGTATGTTATGATCCCTCTTGCCCTGCTTTGACTTAAATGGAATCAATTATTGGATTGAATAAGAAGGGCAGCAGTACTGGTTAAGAGTGAGCAATGTGAGGTTAGAGGATGTGTGCTGGATCTCAGCCCTACCTCGAATGCATTGGGTGACCTTGGCCTCATCACGTTACCTCACAGAACTCCAATTCCCTCTGTCATAATCTGGAATAATGATATCAATCAAGTGAAGCAGCTATCACAGTGTCTGGAACATAGCAAGCCCTCAATAAATATTAGCAATTATTTAAAAAGGAACGGCTGTCTGCTCATAAAATTCAATGCAAACGGGTGATCTCAGAAGGGAGTTTGTGTCTCTCTACGAAGGAAGTCTCACTGTGGACATTTGGGAGCAGGTCAGGTTCTTCACCTGTGCTTCCTTCACCTCTTTCAAAGCACCCCACCCACATACCTTCTGTTAGAAACTCTGCAATCTGTTTTTCAGAAGAGTGGTCATTTATTGACTCCATCTTAGAAATGCTGCTTAGAGTACATAATGGCTGACTTGGGAATATCTCTTTCAGTTAAATTAACACCTACAAAAGGCTCCAGGCTTGCTACCAAACCAATACTTTAACATTCTTTCTAACACCCAGGTCTGTGAAAAATGAAAATGGTCAGAAGTCAAAACGTAAATCTCATCTCCAAAGCGTTCCCACTTTCCACCCATCTCCTAATTCTTCCTGTAGCCCCAATCCTCATTTTGATTCTACCCAAAACCTTAAATGGAAGAATCCAACTCAGAGGTCACATTTTACAGCTAATTTACAGATCTCTTAAAAGTTCCAAGTTTAAACCAACCCAAATGCCTATCAAAAATAGACTGGATAAAGAAAATGTAGTATGTATACAAAATGGAACACCATTCAACCGTAAAAATAAAATTCTACAATTTGCAACAACATGGATGAACCTGGAGGCCAGACACAAAAAGACAAATACTGCATGATATCAGTCATGTG
>CAUYLG010029122.1:0-32174 GCA_963573385.1 Cacajao melanocephalus
AGTTACCTCACCTTCCTCCCTTCTGCTGATGAGATTTATGACTGCAAGGTGGAGCACTGGGGCCTGGAGGAGCCTCTTCTGAAACACTGGGGTAAGCATGCGTTCCACCACTTTTAGATGCTCTCCTGTCTGTCAAGTTCATAACTTCCTGCCTTTTACTCCTGTATCCCGAAACTTGTTTTCCACACTTCATGGAATTCTTTTCTCTCTCTCTCTCTCTCTCTCTCTCTTTTTTTTTTTTTTCTGAAAGAATAGAGCAACGAAAGGAGAGATTTATTGAAAATGAACGTACACTCCACAGGGTGGGAGCAGGCCTGCCACTTCATGGGTTTCTAATGATAGACTTCACTCTCCTCCCTAAGCCTGGGGCCTTGAGTCTCTGCAAAGCCAACCCTCCACCCCATCCCATTCCACACACATGCACATAAGCACACTCTGCATTCTGACCTCAACAACTTCACTTCCACAGAACCTGAGATTCCAGCCCCTGTGTCAGAGCTCACAGAGACTGTGGTCTGCGCCCTGGGGTTGTCTGTGGGCCTCGTGGGCATTGTGGTGGGCACTGTCTTCATCATCCGAGGCCTGCGTTCAGCTGGTTCTTCCAGACGCCAAGGACCCTTGTGAATCCCATCCTGGAACGGGAGGTAAGATTGAGATTTGTTAGAGCTGAAGCCACAGTATGAGGGGAAGGAAAGTGGGAGGGGGTTGTGGAAACAAATGTGGTCGAAAGCAGTAGGGGAATTGGGAAGTGGCATGATAATGACACAGAAGCCCCCTCAGAGCCATCCTTCTCATGTCTGTCCTGTTGCAGGTGCATCGCCATCTACAGGAGCAGAAGAGTGGACGTGCTACATGACCTAGCACTATTCCCTGGCCTAATTTATCATATCCCTTTTCTCCTTCAAATGTTTCTCCTCTCACCTTTTCTCTGGGACTTAAGCTGCTATATCTCCTTAGAGCTCACAAATGCCTTTTGAATTCTTTCCCTGACCTCCTGTTTTTTTTTTTTTTTTCTCAAATGTTACCTTCTAAGAGATGCCTGGGGTAAGCCACTCAGCTACGTAATTCCTCAGTAACCTCTCCATGAAATCTTAAGTACAATTATTGGCATAAAAGAGGTTTTTAATACCCATTTTTAGACTGCATTCTAGCCTGGGCAATAGAACAAGAAACTCGTTCTCTCTCCCTCTTTCTCTTCCTCTTTCATTCTCTCTTACATTCTTTTTTTTTCTTTCTTTCACTCTCACTTTCTTTCCTCTCTTTTTCTTTCTTTCAAAAATAAAAAAAGAACAAAACAAAACCAAAAAAAAAAAAAAAACAAAAAAAAAGTACAGGACCAGATAGATGGATTCACAACAGAATTCTACCAGTCATTCGAAGAAGAATTGGTACCAGTTCTTTTGACACTTCCACAAGATAGAGAATGAAGGAACCTTCCCTAATTCATTCTTTGAAACCAGCATCACTCTAATGCCAAAACCAGGAAAGGACATGACCAAAAAAGAGAATTACAGACTGATATACTTGATGAACGTAGACACTGAAATCCTTAACAAAATACTAGCTAACCGAATCCAACAGCATATCAAAAAAAAGAATCTACCATGATCAAGTGAGTTTCATATCAGGAATGCAGGGATGGTTTAACATATGCAAGTCAATAAATGTGATACACCACATAAACAGAATTAAAAACAAAAATCACATGATCATCTCAACAGATGCAGAAAAATCATTTAACAAAATCAGCATCACTTTATGATAAAAGTCTCTGCAAAATCGGCATACAAGGGACATACCTTAATGTAATAAAACCATCTATGACAAATCCACAGCCAACATAATACTGAATGGGGAAAAGTTGAAAGCCTTCCCTTTGAGAACTGGAACAAGACACAGATGCCCACTCTCACCACTCCTCTTCAACATAGTACTGGAAATCCTAGCCAGAGCAATCAGACAACAGAAAGAAATAAAGGGCATCCAAACCAGTAAAGAGGAAGTCAAACTGTCACTGTTCACTGTCAATATGATTGTTTATCTTGAAAACCTTAAGGACTCCTTCAGAAACTTCTTAAAACTGATAAAAGAATTCAGCAAATTTTCCAGATACAAGACTAATGTACACAAATCAGTAACTCTTCTATACATCAATATCAAGATAAAAGAAGTCATCAAAGTTTCCAGATATAAGATTAATGTACACAAATCAGTAGCTCTTCTATATACCAACAGTGGCCAAGCAGAGAATCAAATCAAGAACTCAATCTTTTTTACAAAAATTGAAAAAAAAAAAAAACTTAGGAATATACTGACCCAAGGAGTTGAACAACCTACAAGAAAAACTACAAAACCCTGTGAAAGAAATCATCGACAACACAAACAAATGGAAGCATATTCCATGCTCATGATGGGTAGAGTCAATATTGTGAAAATGACCATATTTCCAAAAGCAATCTACAAATTCAGTGCAATCTCCATCAAAATACCACCATCATTCTTCACAAAATTAGAAAAAAACAATTCTAAAATTCATATGGAACCAAACAAGAGCCTGTATGGCCAAAGCAAGACTAAGCAAAAAGAACAAATCTGGAGGCATCATATTACCTGATTTCAAACTATACTATAAGACCGTAGTCACCAAAACAGCATGGTATTGGTACAAAAATAGGCATATAGACCAACGGAACAGAATAGAGAACTGAGAAATAAACCCAAATACTTACACTCATCTGATCTTCGACAAAACAAACAAAAACACAAAATAAGGAAAGACACCCTTTTCAAAAAATGTTGCTGGGATAATTGACTAGCTACATGTAGGAGAATGAAACTGGATCCTCATCTCTCACCTCATGTAAAAATCAATTCAAGACAGATTAAGGACATTAATGTAAGACCTGAAACTATAAAAATTCTAGAAGATAACATTGGAAAAACTCTTCTAGACATTGGCTTAGGCATGATTTCATGACCAAGAAGCCAAAGCAAATGCAATAAAAACAAAGATAAAGAGCTGGGACCTAATTAAACAGAATAACTTTTGCATGGCAAAAGGAACATTCCGCAGAGTATATAGACAACCCACAGGGTGGAAGAACATCTTCACAATCTATATATCTGACAAAGTACTAATATCTAGAATCTACAAGTAATCCAAACAAATCAGCAAGAAGAAAACAAACAATCCCATCAAAAAGTGAGCTAAGGATATGACCAGATAATTCTCAATAGAAGATATGCAAATAGCCAAAAAAACATTTGAAAAAAATGCTCAACATCACCAATGATCAGGGAAATGCAAATTGAAACCACAATGCAATACCACCTTACTCTTGCAAGAATGACCATAATAAAAAAATCAAAAAACAGTAGTTGCTGGAAAGGATGCAGTAAACAGGGAACACTTCTACACTGCTGGTGGGAATGTAAACTAATGCCACTATGGAAAACTGTGTGGAGATCCCTTAAAAAACTAAAAGTAGAACTACCGTTTGATCCAGCAATACCACTACTGGGTATCTACCCAGAGGAAAAGAAGTCATTATTCAAAAAAGATACTTGCACATGCATTTTTACAGCAGCACAATTCACAATTACAAAATCATGGAACCAACCCAAATGCCCATCAATCAATGAGTGGATAAAGAGTAAAGAAACCATATATTGCTATATATATGGTATATACATATATACACACACATATACCTTACATAATATATATATACTACGCTTCCATAAAAAGAAATGAATAAACAACATTTGCAATGACCTGGATGAGACTTGACCTGGATGAGCCTGGAGACGATTAATCTAAGTGAAGTAACTCAGGAATGGAAAACCAAACATCATATGTTCTCACGGATATGTGGGAGCTAAGCTATGCAGATGCAAAGGCATAAGAATAAGTCAATGGACATTGGGGACTTTGGGGGAAGAGTGGGAGAGGGGCAAGGGATAGAAGACTACAAATATGGTGCAGTGTATGCTGCTTGGGTGATGTGTGCACCAAAATCTCAAAAATCACCACTAAAGAACTTATGTAACCAAATACCACTTGTACCCCCAATAACTTATGGAAATTTTTTAAAAATTAAAAATTAAAAAAAGTATTGTACACTTTATCTCTTCATGGGTCATAAAATCATGGATGAAATCAAACATGAACACATAAACACATACAAATACATGATTAGAAATGTGATGAGTATTATAAAATGCAGAGAATAATACACAAGGTCTAATTTGGATTAGGGTAGAACTCCAGTAAAACATTTGCAAAGATGCCAACATTTGAGCTAAGGACAAGTTGGTGCAGGAAGAGACTCTGTGGCTGAGAGGAAGTGTTCTAAGCAGAGGGAAAAAGAGAAGAGTGTGGGTAGAGGCCCAAGAAGGAAAGAGCTTTGTGCGTTTGAGCCATTGATAGGCTAGAGTGGTGGGAGAATAGCAAACATGGAGTCCTGAGAGAAGGCTGCAGAGGAAGCCGAGACCAGGTCACGCAGAGCCTTGTGGGTCACTTAAGGAATTTGCATCTTTCCTGAGAGAAATCTGTTAAAGTGTTCTAACCAGATGAGGTTCATAACTCAATTTATATTTTTAAAATATAATTTTTGGAGAGATATTTATGAAGGTAGTAGGGCTCATTAAACCTCAATTATATTGCTAGTTTAAAAAGCTGCTTAGCAATGTATTTTCTAAGCTCATTCAGTTGTCATTATACAGGTTTCTGACTTTTAAAAATGAGATTGCATGTGGACCAAAGTAAGGGTCCACATGTCATTATCTTTCCCAAGCACTGTCTAGTCTAGGCTTTCTCAACCGTGACACGGTTGACATCTGGGACTGGATATTTCTTTATTCTGGATGTTATCCTGTGCATTATGGGGTTCAGTGTTCAGCAGCAGCCCTGGTCTCTACACTCTAGATGCCAGTAGCAAACTGTTTCTCCACCCCACTCCCAGTTGTGACAATCAAAAATGCCTCCAGATATTGCCAAATGTCTCCCAAGGGCCAAAATTGACCCTGATTAGGCAACACTGATCTAATTTTAGTTAAAGAGGCAATGTTACCATTTGAATGTACATAATATCTGCAGGAGCCATTACCTAGAAAGAGTCCTAAAAGCCATTCTAGAAATTATCTTACTTGAGCCCTGGTCCTTCTTACAAACACACAGAAGAGTTAGTGCTCAATTGTTGTAGAAATGACTTAATATCCTTTGTACCTAAAATACACATCTCAACCAAGGATACACATCTAATCCTTAAAATTAGGAGAAACTTGGGTTTGCTGAAGTCATTTGGTTTTGTGAAGAAAGAGCGCTACTCTCACCTTCTCCAAGATTCTGCAAAAGAAGATGGAGGTCCAAGAAGACACAGCCACTATAGGCTGACTTGTTTCTGTAACTGCTTTAATCATTTTTGACACCTTTTTGACATCATTTCAGAGGCTTTAACAACTGATAATCACAGAATGTCTAATTTTAAAAGGTGCTAGAGATCTTCCATCTAAACTGCTCACTTTAAAGAAGATACTGGATTGTAAGAGGTGTGTTTTGTTCAGGATTATACCCAGTGTGTATTAATTGGTGGTCAGCAAAATAGAATACTCTTTCCAAGTGTTTGACTCAGCATCCTGCAATCAAACATACCCGGCAAATGGACTGCTCTGTGTGATTTTTTTTAAGGCTGAACATTATGAAAACATAGTTGCATATATTTGGAGCCAGTAATATGGAGCATTATATCTGTAGTCTCATTAACTAGGACAGTTTTTAAGTATCTTTTTGCATTAAGAGTAGTAGTAGTATTTCCCAGACAGATTTATGTGGTCTTAAAATGGCTGAGGGAATCCCTAATGTAGGCAGAAACAGCAGCTGCCTCTAGTGGGATCTAAGGAAAAGCCTGTTTAAATTGTTTCCTCTCCCCTCACCACAGTACTTGAAGTTCCTGCCACTTGAGGTCCTGTTTCCTCAGGTGTCAGTACTGATGCCAACACATTGAATCAGAAGGGCTCACTAAGTCCATAAAATGTCACCAGTTAGTTGGGATGCAATTTGTATATAAATAAGTGCATAGATTTGGAGACAGATCACAAAGGCGGGAATCCTAAAGTCTAGAGGAGGAGACAGGGTCCTCACAGACACTTAGAACCATGTTCTAAGGCAGTCAGGGAAAGGGTTGAGCAGGGACACAAGCAAAGAAACTAACAGAGCTGCAGAGTGTACAGAGACGAAGTCTTCACTCATAAGACGTTCAGAAATGCCTCTTCAAGACAGATATTGCCTTACTTCTTAGATACAAATTGTTTGGCTTCAAGGACCAGAAAGCTATCCAACCTGCTTTAAGTAAAGAGTAGTATATGTGAAAATAGGAACATCTCCCAGAATCCAAGGCAGACAAGCTCACTGAGCAGATGGAAACTACAGAGCTCTCAGGACTCAAGCAGCGTGTGTGTGTGTGTGTGTGTGTGTGTGTGTGTGTGTGTGTATAAACACACGTGCAAGGTAGGGACTGAGGGGAACAAGGAGGTAGATACCATCCAGTGGCTCCTCCCTGTCTGCTTATTCCCTCCATCTTCTCTCAACTTCCATTGCTCTGTTTGCGGCAGCTGTCATGCAACGTGACTCAACCACTGAGTCTGAAGAACTTGCTAAATGCAGAATCCATGGCTAATTAATCCAATATATATATGTTCTTTACATGCTTAGTAGAGACTCAAATTAGGTCAATTTGCATAAAGTGTATATGCTGTTCCTGATTCAATGAGCATTGGCCGGAAAAGGGAGAGATGGAATGATGGGTACAAAAACTTTCCCCTTTGACACTACTTTAGAACAGTAGTGCTTTGATGGGAATGTGTGTGTAGGTATGTGTGTGTGGTGAAAAGAAAAAGAGAGAGAGAAAGAATAAATTAATCACTCTATTTAAATTATCGAGGGAGTAGTAAAAACAATATACCAAAAATAAGAGCACCCAGAGGAGGACATGGTTAAGAGAGACTTCATAAGAGTGGTGTAATCTGAGCTGAGCTTCCAAGAATGGGATTACATTTAGAATAGGAAAAAGAAATTAGGAGGAAATTTCTCTCCAAAATGACATAAGATAGAAATGTCAAGTTTCAGGCTTTGGGACCATAAAAAGTTTGGAGTCTGATTGGAATGCAAGGCTGGCATGTGGATTGCGTGAGCTGAAATTGAAAGTGTACATTTGTGCCAATCATTGACTATGTCTGAGGCAAAGGAAAGTAATTTGAGAGGGACATTTACACACCACAACCAAACTGGGTTTGTTAAAACTGCATGTCTTCTCAGGATTAGGCCCACTTGCCAAGGATCCCCTTTTAGAAGTTGTGGCTGTGAATTTCAACTGCAGTTTGGCTATTGTGGCTATTCAAGGAAGAGAAGTTAGAATGTTTACTCAGTATTACATGTACCAGTACCAGAAATCATGCAAAGGCCACACTACTGAGTGTCCAAGATGCTGGAGCAGGCCTTCTACATCCACTAAAACTAAGTCACAAGTGATGTGTCCACTGAAGATGAGAGACCTTGTTTTGGCTCCAGCAGCTGTGGCAGACTGTCCCATTCACCAAACTTATGAGACAGTCATGTATTCTTTCCCAATAAGCCACTCACGAATCCTAGGTGAAATGCTCTGGTCCTAGGAAGATGATTGAGTAAGGCAGCCCCAACAGGACACCGAAGGGCAACCTCTGGCAGAAGGCAGCCTCAAAAATCAGACTAGAAAAGATTTTGTATGAGTCAACCCTTTAACTAAATATCTTCTGGGGGAAGAAAAGTTATTTAATTAATCCAATTCTTTCTTTTAATTTCATTAGACTTACAAACTGAGCTACCACATAACCAGTGCAAATGTGTACACATCCAAAAATATTACCACATAGTTCATAACAGTAAAAAGGTGGAATACAACCTACTCATTAATAGGAGCCTAGATAAATTATGGTGTATATAGCCATTCAAAATGATAACATGGTTTGCTTTCTTTTTTGAAACAGAGAGACGCTCATGTCATGGCATAATGTCATGGGAAACTTCAGGTTATAGAACAGAATGTATGCTATGATCTAAGTTATGTAAATGTGTATCTGTGTGTGTGTGTCTATATATATTTTCTATAAATATCCAGAATTATGGAAACATAAAGATATGTATCAAGGTTTTAGTTATTACTTATTACTAAATAATTACTAAATGATTTAGTATAGGAGCTCTTTTATGGGGGTCTACTATACTTTTTATATATACTGTTTATGTATTTTCTTACAGTAAGCACTAAACTCTTTGTTAGAAGAGAAATTGGGGGAAAATTGAAAAAGTTAAAAAGAAAATATGTGTTTCCTAACTCTAACAGGGAATACTGAAGAGCTGACATGGTGTGCATTTTATTTTGTAGATCTCTTTGAATTTATTATAGAGACACTCAACACACTCTTTATATAATGATTAGCTTATATTATGCAATTCTTGAGTAGAATTTGGGTCAGCTCTGCATGCTCATTATTTGTACAAGTAGCCAGGACAACCAACTTTCACAGCATGAAAAGTATTGATACCACTGATGGATGACATGTTTTCCAAGCGCAGAAATGGCACTTTAAAAAGGTAGGGAACAAACTGCAGGTTTCTTGGTCACTGGAATAGATCTAAGGGTCATTCAGAGAGTAAGAGTTCCAAATGCTAACTTTCTAATCAGAGAGCACAGCTGGAGAAGGAGAAAAGACTGAGAAAACACTTTCAATTTTATTCCCTGAGTCTAGTATTTCGTTCTGCAACCCTGCCGCGGAGGAATTTTGTTGCTTGAGAAACTCAGACAAAAGCAGAACTTCCTGAGCTGGTTAGCTTGTCTCTTTTGAAACCGATAATATACCAAGTTACAGATTGTCAACACTTTTGTTTGGGTGGAAATGTTTTAAAACCTGAGTAGAGTTTATGCCAAACTACTCTTCTCCTCTGCATGTTCACAGGCCAATGGCAGGCAACAAAACTGAAAGAGAGGTGAAATTCCTCCTCTTACTTTGCCTTCCACCTTCTCCCATTCCACCCCTTCTGTCCCTGAAGGAAGCCAGGACTTTCAGGCCCTTGGCCCTTGCTTCTCAGGAAAGAACAACTAACCATCGCCAACCAGAATGCATATAAACTGAACTACTTCTGTGTCTGCAATTGTGATTTTGGACAAATTACCTAAACTGCTTGGGTTAGTACATGTGAATTCAGATATTGAAGCTTATTTATATCTTCATAATTCTATGCTTCCATAATGATTAAATCCACAGTAGTTAATAAATAAAGGCCTAAACCACATTAAAAAAAACTATTTGGATTTTAAAAAGGTCAGCAAGGATCGGAAAATGCTTGCTTCTCCTCTCTCTCACCACAAAAATGAGTTCCTCAGGATAAAATTTCAAGCATTGATTACCTTAGCAGGAGAGAGAATTTGGAACCTATCTAGATTCTTTCTTCAGACCACACAACAAATGGGATTACCTACTGAGTCCTCTCAGTCACATCCGCTGTGCCTAGACATTGTAGCATTCACAATGCCTTTGGAAGGCTCAGAGAATTCTTAACTCAATTGAACCAAAAGACATTGACAGTCTCAGTGGAAATTGTTCTCTTTCATGTTTCTAATGAAACGGCTAAACAATTTAGTGTCAGATGAGCTTTAAACTTATAGCTGCTCACCAGAACTAAGTCCTTTTATGATTCTACCCATTACTAAGTGTCACATAACAAAGCACATGTGAATCCTTCTGAAAAAGCTTAATATTGTGTAGTGCATTTAACATATTAAAACAATAATTTTGTTTGTAAAAAATCAACATTGTAACAAACATTTAAATAGATTGCTTCATGGTACAGAACGTTTGAAAAGACAAATTAAAAACTGAGATTCCTTATTAACAAAGTGCGTTTGTACCCTTTTTTTTAAGTCAATTAAGGGTAGGTTTTACACTTTAAGATTGCCCAATTTCTGCTTCATGTCCATCTTTCAGTAAAACATCTTTTTGCTTTAGGCTCTTATTCTGTTTTCTGTACTTCTTTTATTCCAGTGTTTTATTTTCTTTAGAGCTCTCTATTAATTTCCCCCAAGCCTATTTTTCTTACAACTCTGTGTTCTTTTCCTTTAAGCACCCAAGAATGATATGTTCTCTTTTCTCCGGTTGGTTTTGGTCTCATTATTAGTCTTTTCCCCCTTAGTTTCAATATGTACTTCTTTTTCCACTAGTAAGCAAGGACAGATACAGCCTGTACATAGAATTTCTACTTTACAGGCTCACTAGTTTGAATTGTTATCCCTTCCATAGGCAGCAAGTAAACTAAGCAATCACTGTAAAATCGAGGTGCTTTCACACAGGTCTGATCTGTCACTGTGGACTTTCTAAATCTAAAGTAAGATCATATTCCTTCCCTGTCCTGGTAAGAATAAAATCTTCAATGAATCTGTATCCTCTTCAGGTTGGCACAGAAAATCCTTTCATAAAGCATCAGCACCTACAATATCTGGTTCCTGCTGACTCCTTTGATTTCTCCTCTCAACTTTCCTATTATACTTTCTGTTCAACCTGTTCAAATCCTGCCAGTTTCCCCTAAACACTGTTCTCACATCTCATCATGCCTCTAGCTCCTCCCTCTCCCTCACAAAATATCCACCCCTTTCTTTGACTCACTCCTCTAGAAAAGTCTTCTGACATTTTTCCTTTCCTCACATCCAAATCTGGGTTTGAACGTGTCTCTAAATTCCCCTGCACTTGTCTCTCACAGGACATACCTCCAGGTTTTATTACTGGTGGTGGTTTATTTGGCACTTTTCCCCCAGTAGATTCTAAGCGATTCTGAGCAAATTACCCACTGTCTTTCTTTCTACCATGAGTACTGAACTGCCGCAAAGTAGTGTTTGTGAGAGAAATGTATTTGTACTATGAAATACCAAATGAGAAAAGGCACTAGAAATCTTAAGTGAAACACAATATGATCACCACTACAAGGTAATTATGGTAATTATATTCCAATTATATGGGAAGAAGGTGGAGGATGTAGTTTTGCTTGAAACTTCTAGAAAGCTTGAAGCATGCATCAGACACCTTTACTTTTGCTTTGAAGTTGCAAGAGAACAAAGCTGCTGGAGTAAAAGTCAACTACGATAAAGGTTACTTACTGTTCTTCTTGTTCTAGCAGCGGTTTACCCTCTAGTCAACTGTGCAATAGTGCTGAATCCAGGGACCCGAGCCATTGTTCTAATCAACCAATTCTAACAAGGCATCGCAACCCCTCTCACTTCCTGCGTCTCTCTCTGTCCTAGATGTCTCTTCCAAAGGACTCTGAATATTTTAGTCAAAGCCCTGCCTTGCTCTGTTCATGCTATAGAGATGCTCTGCTGAACAGCTTACAGTTATTATCTCATTAAATTTTTGTGCTAGTCCTTTGAAATAGGTTTTATTATTTTAGCCTGTTTTATATTTGAGGGAACCAAGGCTTGAATTAATCAACTTGCCCCAAAGTGAAACAGTGAAAAGAAGTAGAAGTAGGATGTAAATCAGGTTCTGACTAACCCTAAGTCCTGAGTTCTTCATCATTCCTCAACACTGCTTTGTCATCTGACCACAGCCTCTTCAAACTCTTCACTGGTAGACTCCACCCCTCTTTCACATCCCTCATATAAATGGTCTAGAAATAAATTTTTTTATTAATATACCTTGATTTTTTCCAATTAACTTTCTCTTTACTCATCATATCACTGAGTAATATATTTTATATTGAACCTGGACATAGAGAATATTGATAGGGTGCATGTTCTTCACATGTACCCCCAAACCTAAAAGGCAATTAAAAAAAAGAGAGAGAATATTGATAGGGATGGACGGAAACTGAAGCTACATACAGTTTTGCTTTCCTAGTTTGGATTGTCATTGGAACTGAGATGGAACCAACTTAAAAATAGTAATGAAAATCATATTAACCAATATTTATTAGGCATTTGTTATGTTCCAGTCAGTTTGCTGTTAACTTTGTATACACTGTTCCATTTGATCCACATGTCAGCTCCATAAAGTAGGTACTTTTAGTATCCTCTTAATATAAATGAATACTGAGGCAAAGATAGTTTATAGAACTTACACAAATTTCTATTTATAAATGAAATGAAAGAAACAGAATCAAGCAGACTGATTTTAGATCCCAAGTGCCTAACCACTAAACTGTGTTGAGTCTTAGGAGGTTGGCTTCTGTTGATTCAGTAAGTTCTTAAAGAAAGGGAGTGTAAAGCAGAAGAATAACAGGAGCTGATAGTATGGGCTGTCTCAATGAGTGGTGCATTTCCCATCAGTAAAGGAACATGTCAGAATGATACTTTGCAATGTTTAATTGTTTAATTGTGTGTATCAAAGATGCCCAAATATTTAGTTAAACATGATTTCTGGGTAAGTCTGTGAAGGTATTTTCAGGAGAAATTGGCATTTGAATTGGCGTGCTGAGAAAAACAGATCCCCTCTCTAATGTGGGTGCTTCATCCAATTCTTTGCAGGCCTGAATAGAACAAAAAAGCAGAGGAAGTGGAAATTCTCTCTCTCTCTCTCTCTCTCTCTCTCTCTCTCTGATGGTTAATATTGAGTGTCAACTTGATTGGATTGAAGGATGCAAAGTATTGATTCTGGGTATGTCTGTGAGGGTGTTGCCAAAGGAAATTAATATTTGAGTCAGTGAACTGGAAAGGCAGACCCATTCTGAATGTGGTTGGGCACAATCTAATCAGCTGCCAGTGCAGCCAGAATTAAAAAAAAATAAAATAAAAATGGGTGAGGGCAGAAGAACCTGGAAAGACTAGACTGGCTGAGTTTTCTGGCCTCCATCTTTCTCCCAGGCTAGATGCTTCCTTCCCTCAAACATTGAACTCCAAGTTCTTCAGCTTTGGGATTCTTGGACCTTCAACCACAGACTGAAGGCCACACTGTTGGCTTTCCTACTTTTGAGGTTTGGGGACTCAGACTGGCTTCCATGTTCCCCAGCCAAGCAGATGTCCTACTCTGGCATGTCACCTTATGGTTATGTGAGTCAATACTCCTTAATGAACTCTCCTTTATATATACATCTAACCTAGTAGTTCTGCCATCTGGAGAACCCTGACTAATTCTCTTTCTCTCCCTCTTATTGCCCCTCTCTCTCTCTTGTTCTTTCTCTCTCTGCCCGACTGCTTGAGCTGAAGCATTGGTGGCCTCCTCCTGCCCTTAGAGATTTACTTCATTGGTTCTTCCTTGTTCTCAGGCCTTGGGACTTGGACTAGAATTTACACCACTGGTTTTCCTGGGTCTGAAACTTGCAGACAGCAGACTGTGAGACTGTTCTGCCTGCACAATCATGTGAGTCAATTCCTTATAATAAATCTCTCTCTCCCTATCTCTATGGATATGCGTATACATACATAAAAATAAGATATCTTTATATATGTATGTATATACATATAGAGAGATTTATTATAGAAAATTGACTCACATATACAATAACTATATAGTTTTGCTAAATGTTAATCATTGCACATTTCTTTTGCTGCCATGAGAGGTGTTAGACTGTGCGTGCTTGGTGTCCATAACTAAATTGAAAACTGCCCTACATAAAGAAACCACTGTTTTGAACACATATAATCATGTTGAGAATGTGACTATTAATGAAGCTAAGTAGATTTCTCCAGCATTATAAGGATATAAAAAGAATTTTTCCAAAAAGATTATCAAAAAAATAATAAAACAGACATGAGAAAATTTGATGCATTCTACTGATAGGTACAGGAGCAAAAGAACCCAGACAAACTAAAAAATTGTGAAGTGTGTGTGTGTGTGTGCCTCTCATTCACCTTAGAAAAGGAAATGGTTTCAACAGAGCTTTCCAAAGGGATAACAGTCTTACTGTTTTCTGTTCAGTAGGCCAGACAGAAAAAACATTTAAAAAATGAACAGTTGATGATTAACTTTGGCCAATTCTAGAGTTTTAACTAGGTGAAGGTAATTGTGGTTTTTCAAGTGACATTCAGAATCCATTTTTCTGCCATCATTTATCTCTATTGCATCCTCTATCTTTCTGGCCAGCCACCCTAATAAAATATAAGTAAAGAACCACCATGATGTTATAAATGAAGTACTTAGAAGCTAGCAGTAATAGGAGATATTAATAATAATCTTAATGAAAATCTGTAGCAACCCAATTTATCATTTGAAAAAGTAGCAACAAATGGTATTTTGTGCTGTTGTCAAGAGCTCAGAAAGAATATCTATTAATTAAAAATCTGTAAATACAAAGTTGCAATATTACAATTTCACTGAGATGTGTGAACACATGGCAAGTTACCTATCAGCATTCTTAATCATTAGTATGTTCTCAGATTTTTTTCCTGTAGAAAGACTTAAAATCCCCCAAAACAATGCATTTACTTAAAATCCTTCTCAACCTGCCAGTAGCTATAGCAATAACCATGGCAATTTGTTTTTTCCCAAATATCTTACCTTTTTTGTTCTACAATGTGACTTTGCTCGCCCCCATAAAGCCATGGAGTCCTATCACCTCTATCCCTTGAATCTGGTAGTACTTTGGCTGCTTCAATGAATAGATTATAAGAATATTAAAAATGGGATCTGATGTGCCTTTCATGGTGAGGTCATAAAAAGCCATGCAGCTTCTACCTTGGTGTCTTGGAATACCTCTCTTGGGAATGTCATGTTGGGAACCCAGCTGCCATGCATTGAGAAGCCCAAGTCAAGGTGAGGCTGCTTCTTGTGCTCTCACTGACAGGCCCAGATGAGTTCAGTCTTCAAGTCAGCCCATCTTGGGTACCAGAAATATCAATGAAAAAACCTGCAAATGATTCTAGCTCCCAGAAGATTGAGTCAGGTTCTGCTATTTGAGTCTTCCCAGATAATGTGTGAGATATGGAGCAATGACAAACCCTCTCTCATGTCCCCTGCCTGCGAAGAGGTTTTGGTAGACCTCTTTTGAAACGAAAGCTAGACTGAGTCTTATTCCAGATTTTCTTTGAAAAGTTACCCAGCATTATAAAGAAGAAGAAGATGATGAGAGGAAGAAAAAATTCCCAAGAACTTCATAGAGAAGAATGTCTGGGAAGAGAAAAACAAGAATCTAAGAGACACCTGTGGAATGTCTAAAGGAGAGTTTTCCACACACACACACACACACAAATCCAGTATGCTCTGCAATATAAACACTATCATCCAATTGTCCTGTGAATTTGTTGGTGCTGTCTATGTTTTTTATGTTTCCTGCACATATATATATATATATATATATATATATATATATATATATTAGGAGGAATAAGAATAAGAATAAGTCCTGGAGCCACATTGTCAGGAAGTTAAAACAGAGATTACACTGTAGAAAAAGTATGACAGCTGTGTTATAAATAAATAGTGTTTATGGAGGCCCTAATAGGTGCCAGTCATCATTCAAAGAATGGAACGTGGTGCTATAACATTCCATTGAATGACATAACATTGGGAGATGAATAATTTCATAAAATCTACAATGGGTAAGTTTTCTGTTTTCTAATTATAATGATAGATATGAGTATTTTAAAGAGTAGGTAAAATGTGAGGAATTAACACAAATAGTTAAAAGATTTTTCTCTTAAATTGTTATGTGCTAAATTGTGTCTCTCATACCCAAATTTATATGTTGAAGTCCTAAGTGCAATACCTCAAAATTTGACTATTTTTGGAGATAGAGCCTTAAAAGAGGTAATTAAGGCAAAATGAGATCATATGTGTGGACCCTGATCCAATATGACTGGATATAAGAAGAGGAGATTAGGACACAGACACACTCAAAAAGAAGACCATGTAAAGATATCAGAGGAAGACAGACATCTACAAGCCAGGAAGAATTGCCCTTAGAAGAAACCAATTCTGCTGACATCTGTATCTAGAACTTCTAGCCTCCAGAACTATAAGGAAATACACTTCCGTTGTTTAAGCCAAACAGTCTACAGGACATTTTTGTGGTAGGCTTAGCAAAGTAACACAATAAAGTAGTTCATTATACTCATCAAAGATTTTTCAAATTATCTGACTGCTGTGAATTGTATAGTTTGGTTCCTTACAAAATTGCCAGAATAATTGTCATATTGTCATTAATAACTGAGAGGATAAAATACGTATTAATGATATTGTTTCTACAAGTTGGAAGAGAAAACTCATGTAAAAATCATTTTTATAACATGATTTACTAATATAAAAGTGAGAAAATATTGAAGATAACATTGTTAAGAAAATTACAGTCAATTGACAAGAGTTTAGAGTTTTGTTAATGCTTTTATGTAAGTGGCATGAAACGAAAATTCTCAAATTTTAATTCTGTCCTTGTAATAAAATATAGTAATTTGCATTGTTTTGATCATTGGTTTTATGTTATAGCTTTTTAAACACAAAGTTTGTAGTGTAAATGTGGATAAGAACATGAAAATATGACTTTATAACTGTCATGCATTATCAAGTAGGAGAAACACTCAGAAAAGCATGTGATGCACATCTAATCTTTCACTCTAATGGAACACATTTTCTTAAATCTTGAACATATTTTAAAACCAAATATGCACAGATTTCTGGTTGTGTGTGTGTTTACATTTGACTTAAAACTTTCTATGCTTAATTACAAATTATTATGATGTTAAAATATAGGAACACACATGAAGTAGAAACAACCATTCCAGTGAACTAAGACTGTTTTTACGAACTGATATTTCAGATACTCAGATATTTGCTCACCACCCTGATAACACGAACTTCAAAATATATAAATGGATTCTTTTCCTAATTTACTAAGTTTAACTCCCTGGATTTAAGAGAGAGAGAGAGAGAGAGAGAGAGAGAGAGAGAGAGTGTGTGTGTGTGTGTGTGTGTGTTTCTATTGACAGAGGTCTGCAATTCCTTGTTAACTATTAATAGAATTTTAAGGTGCTTTGGTTCTTCAGATACGTATTTTTCTATAAACCTGTTATCTTTTAACTTGATGGAAACTTGTATTATCTCATATTCTTAAGACCATACAACTCTTAAGAGATATAAAAAATGGCATACAACTGAATTTTTGAATACTTTAAATTGTATGCAATTGCATTATGGATATCTCACATGGCTTTGTCTGGCTTCTCTGATCTCATAATTCAGGCTGAGGATTAAACTGTGAACAACAAAGTTCCTTCTTTCATGGAACTAAATTCAGGATAAGTAAGAAAGAGAAAATAAACAGACAAATAGATACACACTATAATAGCAGTTAGTGAAAAGTGCTGTGCACACAAATAAAACAAGCTAAGGGAATAGCAAATTATAAGAGACATTACTTCAGAAAGAGAGATCAAGGAAGTTGTCTTTCCTTTCCTCCTGTAGGCTTCAGGGAATATTTGAACAGAAACTTTCCTGAGATGAGATAGCAAACCATGTGAATAGCTGAAGGTAGAGCATTCCAGCTAGAGGTTGGAACAGCAAGTCTGAGGACTCTGAGGCAGTAACCTATTTGAAGTGTTCAAGGAACCACAAATAAGCCACTACCATGCGATGGAGACAGTAAACAGTGAAACATAAATGCATAATGTCATTTATTCATTCTGAAAATGTTTGTGTGCCTACTGAGTACTAGGAACTCAAATAGAATCATGGAAATGGAAGATGTAATGTTTCTCTGTGAAGCTCACCTTAAAAATAGAGGAAACAGACAAAAAGAATCCACTGAGAAATACATTTAAAAACTGCAGTTACTAAAACCAATATGCAAACAAAGTAAAGGGTGTTATGAGATGATTTCAGAAAAACAGTATTTATTTTGAATGCATTAGGAAATGCCTCTATTAAGAAGTGGATTTTAAGTTAAGCCTCAAAGAAAGAAAGGAGGTAGTAATATTGAGGCAGAGGGCCAATGTTTCAGCCAAGGAAAGAGCACAAATTATGTCCTTGAACAAGAAAGAGCCTGGCACAAAGGACAACCTGATAGAAAAGCAGGGTAACTGGAACTATCTCTTGGCAATATGAGTGCTTGGGTTAAAAAGGGAGTGAAGCAACCCATTGTGAATTCAATATTAACTTAGGTGTTAATGATTCTCAAATATAGTACACACCTTTCTTGGGAGTTTCAGGCACATGTATCTGCCATTTACCAAGCATTTACGCTTTGATGTTTCAAGTCCACCTGTTTAAAATCTTTTTATCTTTAAATCTCTCCACTTTTCCAGGGCAAATATGCTTTCTATTCCTTTCATTCACAGTTGTCAGAAGGTACAACTATTCACCCAATTTTTCAAGAACCGTAGATACTGCTTCATATCTGCTTCTTTTTCTCCCTTACTTTCATCTAGTTTCAGATTCTATTTGATTCATGTTCAAATATTCTTTTCTTCTCTGTCCCAACTGGCAGTTTGTAAGTCGACATCCTCTTTCTTGGTCATACTCTTGCAGGAGGCTTATTTGGTCTCTCAATCTTAAATGTTACCCTCATGCTTCAATTCATTCTCAGCAGCATTGTTTATACTTATCCTTGTGAAAGTAAATATGGCTACAGCAGTTACTACTTAAAAAATGTAAATGACGCTCAACAATTTTATCACAGTCTCAAATTCCTAAGAAAGATATGCCATGTTCATGATTTGTTCAGCCTTGTTTCCCACCTCTTTCCAAATTGCACTTCATGCTCTAGTAACACTGACTCTAGTGTGGATCCCAAATGGAACTTACTTTCTGTCACCTCTTTCCATAACTTTACACAACATGTTGCCTCTGTCACAAATGTTCTCCTTACACTTTTCCAGTTGTCAAACTGTACCCCTCAAGTAGCCTTTCTTCAATTCTCTTAAGACAAATTGTGCTTATATTCACACTTTATCTGATTTATGTCTTTATAACTCAACAGTCTACCACAATGTCCAAGGTTCCATGAATATTTGTTGTTATTATATAAATAAATGGATGGATGGATGGATGAAATGGATGGATGGATGGATGAAATGGATGGCCAGAAGGACAGATGAATGGACACTGGAGGGAATTTGATCAAAAAGACTTTCTGATGAGACACATTTTTGTCTCAATGTTAAATACTGGCTAAGCTTAGAAAGATTGTGGTGAAAAAAGGAGTACATTTCACATGGATAGAATAATGACAGAAATGTGATATGGAAGCTAAGAGACAGCTTTTTAGAAAGAGTGAGTTCATCTAGGGTAAGATCTTTATATAAAAAACTAGTGGAAGCCAGAATATTAAGGTTGTTGATAAAACAAGGAGTGAAAAGCAATGACATCATGTCTTAAAGGCATTCAAGCAAGGGTGACAGAAGTCAGTGGACAACAAACAATTACATTTGCATGTAGAAAATGTTGCTAAGAGCCATGAAGTGAGTTTTATTTGCTGTTAAAATTCTGCAGATTGATTTATAGTTAACTGTGTTGACAGCATGGAAAAGTACTCCTTTTATTTTTAAATACCTATGTAAAACCTCAGGTTAAAGATTTAATTTTGTTATAAAAAATCATCAGATCTAAAATTGTGTCTGTGCTAAATTCTAATATGTATGTACTTATATATTTAGACAGGAATGTGGATACGTTCTACCAAATTCTTTTGGCAGAATATTATTTATAATTCATCAAACTAGCACATTATTTTGAAACATAATGTAAGAAAATAAAGTTTTCAATAAAAAAGGTCCAAGGAGTTACTTGCAAACTTAACTAGAAAAGCAACCAAATAAATAGACTTCTGAGAATCCTTCACTTTCACCTTTCACTCAGGGAATGAATCTATTAAATTCTGAAAGCTGAATTGTTTTAATTTCCTTTGAACAGTTTGGTATGTTTTTGAACTTAGGTGACAGGAAAGCTGTTGAAATGACAAGAATAAGAATGGAAAATTCTAAATCTTTGAGTCATAAAGAAAAAAAAAGTGAGAACAGAATTGTTTCTACATATTCAAGGAGTAGAGAATGAGTATAAGTAGAAGAAAATAAATTGAATAAATTTAAGAAGTTTAGAGGCAAAGTAGTGGTGGAAAGAATCTGAGAATTTTTAAAATATTTTAAAATTGTGGCAGATTATCATGCTTTAGTATAATAGCAATAGCCTAATTTAGAGAAAGTCTGTAGAGAAGATAAAAGTCTTAGTGGAAAAAGTAAAAACACTGAGATGAAAAAGCTTTCTGAGCCTCAGTTTTCTCATGTGTAAAATAAATAGAATGAAATATAAGATGCAAAACAATTGTGAGAACTAGAGATATATAATGTATTTGGTACAAGATAAGCAGTTAATAAGTAATCATTATTGTTGTTATTATTATCATAGAGTTTGACACACAAATAAGAGAAATTCAAGATTATAAAATAAGTAAAATAATAAAAATTATGGAGAATTATAAAGAAATCATCAGCAGATCAAGTTTTATACTGGCAGATTAGAGAGGAAATAGTTTTAAATAACTATTTCTTGAATAGCTGAGCACATATGTTTTCTCTGTCCCCTTGTCAGAGAGAAGTGAGTTAACAGCTAGTTAGCAACTGGTGGCATTATTGACCTCCTAAACATTGCAAAATGGGAGGAACAAACTTCAGAACAAATATTCAAATTTTACCATGCCATTGGAAACATAATTCCATTGCAGATACTCTGGAATGTGAATACCATTAAACTTCTGGATTTGGTAGAAGTTAACAGTTCAATCCTTTCTGGATGGTTGGATCGGTGTTCGATCAGTGATGCTCAGGAAAACACTATCAGCTATTGACTTCTGCAATGGATATTTGTACCCTGGTACCGAAAAAAATCCCAAGCTCAACCAAGCCAATGCAGATTTCAGACTCTCAGACTTCCAACAGAGAAGGAGCAGAAAAAAATTGTTGCTATGAAACAATGCATTGAGTAGTTAGGAAGAAGATGGCTAAAAACCTGTTACATATTTGTAATTTGGTAAAAACTTTATTTACAAGGAATTATCTGAACTTTCAAAGAAGATGACACTGTTAGAGGAAGAGAAGATTATTGTCGAAAAGATGAATTGCTTCACTTTCCACTTTTTGTGTAACAGTAGTTAAAAACAGCTTTTTCTACTTGAATTGCAATAAAAGTTTAAATAAAACTTGCATTCATTATGATATCAAAACAAAACAAAACAAAACTTCTTTTTATCCCATTGAAAGTGGGATAGGCTCATTTGTAGAAAACAGTGTCCTTTCCCCACTTGATGTTTTTGTTTGCATTGTTGAAGATCAGTTGGCTGTATGCATTTGGGTTTATTTCTCAGTTCTCTATTCCATCCCATTGGTCTATTGCCTATTTTTATACCAGTAACACACTGTTTTGGTAACAATCATATCATCAGCAAACAGTGACAGCTTGACTTCCTCTTTACAGATTTGGATCCCCTTTATTTCTTTCTCTTGTCTGATTGCTCTGGCTAGAACTTCCAGTACTATGTTCAAGAGGAGTGGTAAGAGTAAGCATCCTTGTCTTGTTCCAGTTCTCAGAAGGAATGCTGTCAACTTTTCCCCATTCAGTATTATGTTGGCTGTGGGTTTGTCATAGATGGCTTTTATTACATTAAGGTATGTTCCTTGTATGCCAATTTTGCTTAGCATTTTAATCATAAAGGGGTGCTGGATTTTGTTAAACGCTTTCTCTGCATCTATTGAGATGATCATGTGATTTTCATTTTTAATTCTTTTTATGTGGCATATCACATCTATTGATTTGCATATGTTAAAACATTGCTGCATCCCTTGTATGAAACCCACTTGATCATGGTGAATTATCATTTTGTTATGTTGTTGGATTCAATTAGCTAGTATTTTGTTAAGGATTTTAGCATCTATGTTCATCAAGTATATTGGTCTGTAATTTTCTTTCTTGGTTATTTCCTTTCCACGTTTTGGTAATAGGGTGATGTTAGCTTCATAGAATGAATTAGGGAGGGTTCCTTCTTTACCTATCTTGTGGAATAGTGCCAAAAGGATTGGCACCAATTCTTCTTTGAATGTCTGGTAAAATTCTGCTGTGAATCCATCTGGTCCTGGACTTTTATTTTGTTGGTAATTTTTAAATTACCATTTTAACCTCTCTGCTTGTTATTGGTCTTTTCAGGGTATCTAATTTTTCCTGATATAAGCTGGGAGGATTGTATTTTTCAAGGAATTTATCCATTTCTTCTAGGTTTTCTAGTTTATGTGCATAAAGATGTTCATAGTACCCTTGAATAATCTCTTGTATTTCAGTAATGTCACTTGCAATATCTACTGTTTTGTTTCTTAAGATGTTATTTGGATTTTCTCTCTTCTTTTCTTGGTTAATCTTGCTAATGATTTATTAATTTTATTTATCTTTTCACAGAATCAGCTTTTTGTTTTATTTACAAGTTGCAGACTGAGATAAAATATTTGTAATCCACCTATCTAGCTGTGCTAGCCTACCAGACTCCATCTTAGATGTGAGCCAGATAAACTCCATCTTAGCCTCTCCCTCCCTGTCATTTATCTTTTGGATACACAGCTGGGTCACACTGTACTCAGAAACTTGTAACCATTGTAATTGCATCCTGCTTAGCGAGTCTTCCTGCTATTGTGAATATTCTACCCCTCTTGGTGATTGATTGTATGGAAAGTCCCTCCTGCTACCCCTCTTAGTAACCAGCAATCATGGGAACCGCTTGTGTATACCCCCCTTGGTAACCAACAATCCTGGGAACCTCCTGCCTCCTGGTTACCAGCTTCTTCCTACTAACTTGCTTGTTCAGCTTCTGTAAAATTCCGCTTTGCCACCCCCTTCTCTAAGCAAAGTATAAAAAGGAATCAAGCCCCTTTTTCAGGGCCGAGAGATTTTGAGCATGAGCTGCCTCTTGGTCACTGGCAATAAAGGACTCCTGATTCAATCTCAGAGTGTGGCACTTTCCTTACAACTCGCTCAGTTACAACATAGCAAAAGACTAGTATGTAGAATATATGAAGAACTCTCAAAACTCACACAGCAAAAAACAAAAAGAAAAAAATCAATCCAATCAGAAAATGGGCACAAGACATGAACAGGCATTTTGCCAAAGAGGCTAGAGAGATGACAAATAAACACATGAAAAGATACTCAGCATCATCAGTCAATAGACAAATACAAATTAACATCCCAATTTGTATCACTTCACATGTATCAGAATGGCTAAAATAATAACAATACCAAATTCTGGTGAGAATTATGAAAAATGGAATCATTCCTATGTTGTATGTAGGAATGTAAAATAGTACAGCCATTCTGAAAAATAGTTTGGCAGTTTCTTATAAAACTGACATGCAATTTCTATACTATTCAACACTTAATAATTGGGCATTTATCTCAGAAAAAAGTAAACTTATGTTATTGCAAAAAAAAAAAACCTGTACATAAATGTTCAAAGCAGCTTTACTCATAATAGCCAAAACCTGGAACCAACTCAGATGTCCTTCAATAAGCAATTGGCTAAACAAACTGTGGTACATGCATATCATGGAATATTACACAGCAGTAAAAAGAAATGGGCTGGTGATACACACATAAACTTAGATGAAGCTCCAGGAAATTATGTTGGGGGGCGGGCGGGGAAAGACAATCCCAAAAGATTACATACTATATAATTTCATTTATACAACATTCTTAGGAGAGAGAGATTACCAGGGTTTAGAAATGGGAAAGAGGGGGATATTGTTACAAATTTAAACCACTAGAACCACTAGAGAGCCTTGTGGTGATGGAATTGTTTTGTATCTTGATGATGGTGAATACAAACACCCACACGTGTGATAAAATTGCATAGAGCTACACACACACACACACACACACACACAGAAGTACAAGTAAAGTTGGGGAAATGTAAATAAGGTTGGTATATTATACTTTTGAAGGATATTACAATTGGGGGAAACTGGACAAAGAATACATGAGATCATTGCACATTTCTTACAACTACATGTAAATGCAAAATTATCTCAAAATAAAAAGTTTAATTTAAAAAAAACACCTTTGGCCAGATACAGTGGCTCACATCTTTAATTTCAGCATTTTGGGAGGCCAAGGTGGGCAGATCATGAGGTCAGGAGATTGACACCATCCTGGCTAACACAGTGAAACCCCGTCTCTACTAAAAATACAGAAAATTAGCCGAGCGTGGTGGCACGTGCCTGTAGTCCCAGCTATTCAAGAGGCTGAAGCAGAGAATTACTTGAACCCAGGAGGCAGAGGTTGCAGTGAGCCAAGATCGCGCCACTGCACCCCAGCCTGGGGACAGAGCGAGACTCCATCTCAAAAAAACAAAAAAACCCTTGATACATTAATTTAATTAATGTGTATAGTTATTAAGTTGAACAAAATTAAAAATTACTTTTAAGCAACTAAAAGGTTTTAATATCTGGTATATCATTGTATTAAAAAAAAAGTCATGTGGTATTATTCTTCAAGATAATTCTGGACAAATTAAACTGATTTTATAACTTTGGTTTAGGAGTAACTCTATATCTCCTCCCTGGTTTTACCATCATGTAAAAATAATGCTAACAGAATACTTCAGTTTTTGCAAGTGTTGGGTATATTACTCATGAATAGTCTACTTCAAATGTCCCAAACTTCCTCTACTAGTTTGGTGTATCAGATAACCTAACATCACTTAGAAAACTGCAAGATGTCAGGTTCAACTAAATTAAATAATAATAAATAATGTATTAATTAAAGGAGATCAATGCATGCAGTGCTACAAATCATAGGAATTTTAACTGCCAGCTGAAAACTGTAATTTCCAAATTTTTAGTTAATTTTAAAATCTTGAACTACTATAATATTAGAGTTGCTTAATAAATGGTCTTCATGTATTAGACAGCTTAATTTTAAAATACCTGTTTTCTTATTTACTACATAATAGAGTAGCCATCACTTAGCAAATTAAAAAGTACAAATGAATCTGGGTTATGTTAAAGTGCAAGTTCATTTTTCAAGAAATAAAAAAATACAGTATGGTAAGGGGATATGTACACAACATAACAAATACATATTGGTTTATTGTGGGATTAAAAAGAATAATTTATTCTAAAGTAAATGTGTCACAATGTAAAGAAAGATAATAAAATGCAAATCTAATGATTTGTACCATAAATCTAAAATATCTGAGAAGAAATGAACTTCACATGCCTTATAGTACTTGGAAATAATGAGCTTGAAAGGAAGTATAAAATGTGTTGAAATGTTTGACAAAGTTAAGTAAATGTGCTGAGTTTATACATTAGGAAAAAAGACTCATGAATCTTGTATTGCATATTGTCATATAGGTGATATTTAAAAAGGCAAAACTAAAATGTGTTATTTTTGTTACAAGGGCTGAGTCAAGCTGCTGAAATAACAAAAATTCCTTCTTATCACCACAATAAGTCCATGGAGTTTGGAACACTTAAATTATTTTAGCTAGTTTATTTCTTGAAAATATTTAATTTAATAATAATAACTGCTATTTATTGCCATATTTAAATGCTGGCTGGTAATTATTGTCTTTAGAACCTGTGACATATGTTCACATCTTCTCTCTTCTCATGTTTTTGGTTTTTGCAAATTCAAGTTCCAAATTCAAGGTAACAAAACTATTAAGATTTCTTTTACATGTAAATTATGTTTGAGCCACCCTATAGTTATGAACTACCTAGTGGCCAACAGGTAACACAGAAATTTCTTCCTTCATTAAGATAAGTAGGCATGTTTGACATTCTTCAGATGTTTGATCAGCTCAATATTGTTAGAAGAACTGTCCTGGTTAATTTTATTTTCAAAAGGAAAAAATGTCATCCTTCTTAGGTAAATTTTATATAGGTAAAGTCTATTAATATAAATTTGTTTCCAGTTTGTGAGTTTTAACAGTTAAAAAGAAATATATTCATGTTTATGTTCAAAGACTAATTATTGTCAACAAATTAATTTTTAATATATTTTATTTACATTTAAATATCTACTTAATTTATTATAATATACTGATATTGGTGACACTCATTTTGTTTCTTGCCCTTCCACTTTCTGCCATGTGAGGACATAGTGTCCTTCCCTTTCGGAGGATATAGCCCTCAAAAGAGAGCCAAATTTGATAGCACCTTGATTTTGGACTTCCCAGCCTCCAGAACTATGGAAAAATAAATTTCTATTTTTTTATAAATTACCCAATTTCAGGTATTTTGTTGCAATAGTACAAGGCACTACAAAGATAAATACATGGAACTAGTGTAACTGATTTAATTAGTATAATATTCTATTTTTGATGCACATTCAAAAAACCTATTTTTTTCTTCTTAATCTATGTCTAATCCTCAACATAACCAGCTTTATTTATAGAAATTGGAATTAAATACTCTCTAAGTGGTATCTTCATCCAATATAACCCTAAGGATTTAAAAGCAAATATCTAAAGAAAAATTTGATATAGATTATATACTAAGAAATCCTAAGGGAATTTAAAAATAATTCTCAGAAAATAATGGCATATTATGATTGACCTTGTCATCAAAACAATTATAATTTCAATTGTATGAACAGTAGCTTTATTAGATTATTTTGTGTTTTATGACCATTTAATTACTTTATAAGTTCAATAAAATTAGATTCTCTTTCCTACCAGAATATAATTGAACAAATGAAATTTATATCTATGACCAGGCCAAAAATCTTGTTTACCTAGGTCAGATAAGTCCACTATTAAGAAGCAAGAACTGTGTTTCACATGTGGAAATGATGCCTACACATTTCTCCTAGGAAAAAATTCCTGATACCTGCTCTGTGGCATATGAAATCTTGACCTTACAGGTAGTAAAGAATATCAATTCCACACAAAGAAGGAAACAATAGGTACCCACTGGGGCCTACTTGATGGTGGACAGTGGGAGAAGAGTGAGAATCAAAAAACTACCTAATAGGTAATATGTTTATCACCTGGGTGACAAGTAATCTGTATACCAAGCCCCTGTGACATACAATTTACCCATGTAACAAACCTAAACACGTACCCCTGAACGTAAAATAAAAGTTGGAAGGAAAAATTTAAAAAGAATGCTACTCTTAGTAGGCCAAGAATACTAACCAAAAAAGGGATCTCAGACAAAGATGACCCTTTACACTTATAAGTTATATAGGAGAAAACTAGTAGTAGTAAATGAGATGGTTCTTAGTTCTGAATCACAATAGAATTGTTAAGAATAATAAAATTCTTCAGTGACATAAAAGCAAATTATAGCCCCAGGTCTTTTAAATACTTTCAAATAAAAGTTAACTTTTAAGGTTTTAATATTTTGTAGCTCCAAATGTTTTCAACATGCTAAAAAAGAGATCAAAATCTCTCAAATCAACGGTCACATGAAACTAAATATCACCAAGTGAAAAATCACTGAAAAAGTATCACCAAATATCACAAAGTATCGCTGAAAGAGAAAAATTACTAAGTATGTTATATGGTCAAATTGACACCTTATTGGCAAGCACTTTACCATATGGAGGGAAAGCAAAACTTGGAAAGCTAGAAGCAAAGCTAAACTTGGCACTACTTTTAATAAGTGTAAACACTTCATATACCATGGTCAAAAAGAATACTGTATCCTCCGAGGAAATAATAGAAATTGTAACTAGTTCTGATCCCCCAAATAATAAAAATCTGAACATTTCACACAAATTGTGATTTTCTGACATAAACAATGTTGTCCCTGATCTTTTCTATGCAAATGTGGAATCTGTGTTGTGGCCTTTGTTAATGTAATACTCATGCCACACAATTTCTGTTTTCCACTTTGATCAGACAGATGTAAACTCAGAAACTTATCTAATTTTGCAACATATTTTCTTTGGAAATACCTGTTTTTTGACAAGACGTATGTTGATAGAAAGCTGGGCAAACAAATACACAACTTTAGTGTTACAATTTGATTCACCATTGGTAAAGGACAATCTGAAATTATACAATAAGTGGTAAAACTAGTAAAAGAGAGAGTGGATCCAAAATGGCCAAATAGGAACGGCTCTGGAGTGCAATTCTCAGCGAAAATAACGCAGGGGGTGAGTGATCACTGCATTTCCAAATGAGTTATTACTGCCCACAAATCAACAGATTCCCAGACTGAAAAGCACCATGAGTTTCCAGAATGGCTGTTTCAGCTGACACAGCAGGTCTCTGCACAAAAACTCACACAAATCTGGGTGGCCATTTTAACTGGAGCCTGGAATGTCTAGGAGACAGAGCCACCCATTCAACTGAAAAACAGGGGGCTGAAACAGGGAGCCAGGTGATCTGGCTCAACAGGTCCCACCCACACAAACACCAGCAATCTAAAATACTCTGGATTGAGAGTTTCACAGCAAGTGCAGCTGGACCTGGGATGGTCCAGCTCTGTGGCGTGAGGGGCGGCCACCATTACCTAGGCAGTCTACCACTACTGAGGCAGTCCACCATTACCAAGGCAGTCTGCAATTACTGAGGCAGTCTGCCATTACCAAGGCAATCCTCCATTACTGAGGCAGTCTACCATAACAGAGGCAGTCCTCCATTACTGAGGCAGACTGCCATTACCAAGGCAGTTCTAACTATACCTCTATAAACAAAACTGCAAGGAAGTTCACACAGCAGCTGGGCAGAGCCCATGGCAGCTCAGCAATGCCTCTGTTGGCAGACTGTGACTAGGCTACCTCCTCGCTGGGCAGGGCATCTCTGAAAAAAGGCAGTAGCACGTCATGAACTTATAAATGAAGCCCCACCTTCCCAGGACAGAGCACCTGGGAAAAAAGGTGGTTATGAGTTCCACTGCAGCAGACTTAAACGTATCTGCCCAGCAGCTCTGAACAGAACAACGGTGCTCACAACTCAGCACTTGAGCTCCTATAAGGGACAGACTGTCTCCTCAACCAGCTCCCTGACCCCAGTATATCCAAAGAGACACCTCATAAAGGAGAACTCAGGCTGACATCTGGCAGGTATCCTTCTGGGATAAAGATAGCAGAAGAAGAAATTGGCAACAACCCTTACTATTCTGCAGCCACTGCAGGTGATTCCCAGGCAAGCAGGGTCTGGAGTCGACCTCCAGCAGTCCTACAGCAGAGAGGCCTGACTATTAGAAGGAAAACTAAAAAACAGAAATAAATAACTTTATAATCAAAAAAAGGATGTCTACTCAGAGACCCCATCTGAAAGTCACCAACTACAAAGACCACAGGCAGATAAAATCACAAATGTGTGAAGAAAACTGTGCAAAAAGGATGAAAACATCCCAAACCAGGATGCCTCTCCTCCTCCAAGAGATCATAACTCCTCACCACCAAGGGAACAAGGCTGGATGGAGAATGAGTCTGATGAACTGACAGAAACAGGCTTCAGAAGGTGGGTAATAACAAATTCTCTGAGCTAAAAGAACATGTTATTACCCAATGCAAAGAAACTAAGAACCTTGAAAAAAGGTTTGATGAAATGCTAACAAGAATAAACTTCTTAGAGAACAATATAAATGACCTGATGGAGCTGAAAAACACAACACGAGAACGTCGGGAAGCATACACAAGTTTAAATAGTCTAATCAACCAAGCAGAAGAAGGGATATCAGAGATTGATGATCAATTCAATGAAATAAAATGAGAAGACAAGATTAGAGAAAAAGAGGGAAAACAAATTAGCAAAGCCTCCAAGAAATATGGGATTATGTGAAAAGACCTAATCTACGTCTGATAGCTGTACCTGAATGTGGCGGAGAGAATGAATCCAAGCTGGAAAACACTCTTCAGGATATTATCCAGGAGAACTTCCCCAGTCTAGCAAGACAGACCAATATTCAAGTACAGAACACCACAAAGATATTCCTCAAGAAGAGCAACTCCAAGGCACATAATCCTCAGAATCACCAGGGTTGAAATGAAGCAAAAAATACTAAGGGCAACCAGAGAGAAAGGTCGGGTTACCCACAAAGGGAAGCCCATGAGATTCATAGAAGATCTCTCAGCAGAAATACAACAAGCCAGAAGACAGTGGGGGCCAATATTCAACATCCTTAAAGAAAAGAACTTTCAACTTAGAATTTCATATCCGGCCAAACTAAGCTTCATAAGCAAAGGAGAAATAAAATCCTTTACAAACAAGCAACTGCTGAGAGACCTCCAGGCCTCCCTTACAAGAGCTCCTGAAAGAAGGACTAAACATAGAAAGGGGCAACCAGTATCAGCCACTCCAAAAATGTACAAAATGGTAAAGACCACCAACACAATGAAAAAAATGCATCAATTAACAGGCAAAACATCCAGCTAGCATCAAAATGGGAGGATCAAATTCACACATAACAATATTAACCTTAAATGTAAATGGGCTAAATGCCCCAATCAAAAGACACAGACTGGCAAATTGGATAAAAAGTCAAAACTCATCGGTGTGCTGTATCCAGGAAACTCATCTCACATGCAAGGACACACATGGGCTCAAAATAAAGGGATGGAGGAAGATTTACCAAGTAAATGGAGAGCAAAAAAAGCAGGAATTGCAATCCTAGTCTCTGATAAAATAGACTTTAAAGCAACAAAGATCAAAAGAGACAAACAAGGGTATTACATAAGGGTAAAGGATCATGCAACAAAAAGAGCCAATATGTGCCCAATACAGGAGCACTCAGATACATAAAGCAAGTTCTTAATGACCTGCAAAGAGACTTACATTCCCACACAACAATAGTGTGAGACTTTAACACTCCACTGTCAATATTAGACAGATCAATGAGACAGAAAATTAACAACGATATCCAGAACATGAACTCAGATCTGGACCAAGCAAACCTAATACACATCTACAGAACTCTCCACCCCAAATCCACAGAATATACATTCTTCTCAGCACCACATCACATCTACTCTTAAATTGACCACATAATTGGAAGTAAATCACTCTTCAGCAAATGCAAAAGAATAGAAATCATAACAAACAGTCTCTCAGATCACACTGCAATCAAATTAGAACTCAGGATTAAGAAACTCACTCAGAACCACACAAGTTCATGGAAACTGAACAACTGGCTCTGGAATGTTGACTGGATAGACAGTGAAATGAAGGCAGAAATAAAGATGTTCTTTGAAACAAATAAGAATGAAGACACAATGTACCAGAACGTCTGGGACACATCTAAAGCAGTGAGTAGAGGAAAACGTACAGCAACAAATACCCACATGAGAAGCAAGGGAAGATCTAAAATCGACACCCTATCATGAAAATTAGAAGAGCTAGAGCAGCAAGATCAAAAAGCTCAAAAGCCAGCAGAAGACAAGAAATAACTAAAATCAGAGCAAAGCTGAAGGAGATAGAGACACAAAAAACCCTTCAAGAAATCAATAAATCCAGGAGTTGGTTTTTGGAAAAGATCAACAAAATAGATAGACTGAAAGTGAAATTAAAAAGAAAAAAAGAGAGAGAGAAGAATCAAATAGATGCAAAAAATAAATAAATAAAAAAATAAAAGATAAAGGGGATATCAACACCAATTCCACAGAAATACAAACTAACATCAGAGATTACTACAAAAAACACTATGCACAAAAACCGTAAACCTGGAAGAAATGGATACATTCCAGGACACTTGCATCCCCTCAAGCCTAAACCAGGAAGAAGTCAAAACCCTGAATAGACCAATAACAAGGGCTGAAGTTGAGGCAGCAAGTAATAGCCTGCCAACACAAAAAAGCCCAGATCCAGATGGATTCACAGCTGAATTCTACCAGACATACTAAGAGGAGCTGGTACCACTCCTTCTCAAACAATTCCAAACAATCCACAAAGAGGGAATCCTTCTCAAATCATTTTATGAGACCAACATCATCCTGACCCAAAACCCAGCAGAAACTCAAAAAAAAAAAAAAAAAAAAAAAAGAAAAGAAAAGAAAACTTCAGGCCAATATCCATGAAGAACATAGATGCAAAATTCTTCAATAAAATGCTAGCAAACCGATCTGAACAGCACATCAAAAAGCTTATCCATCACGATCAAGTAGTCTTCATCCCAGGGATGCAAGGCTGGTTCAACATATGCAAGTCTGTAAACATAATCCACCACAGAAACAGAACCAAAGACAAAAACCACAGGATTATCTCAATAGATGCAGAGAAGGCCTTCAACAAAATT
>CAUYLG010029124.1:0-28196 GCA_963573385.1 Cacajao melanocephalus
TGTTCTCACTCATAGGCAGGTGTTGAACAATTAGAATACATGAGGGAGGGGAGCATCACACACTGGGGTCTGTTGGAGGGGGCCAAGGGAGGAAGAGCAGGGAGGTGTGGAGGTTGGGGAGGGATAACATGGGGAGAAATGACAGATATAGGTGACGGGGGGAATGGAGGCAGCAAACCACATTGCCATGTATCTACCTATGCAACAATCCTGTATGATCTGCACATGTACCCCAGAAACTAAAATACAATAAATATATACGTATATACATATATAAAAGAAAAGAAAAGAAACAACTCACCAGGAACTCTGGTATGAAAGTAGTGCCTGTTCATTACAGCCGAGTTAAGAAATACAGATAAACAATGAGAGAAAATAAAGTCATTCATTCACCACCCCCCAAAAAAGAAACAGGGTTACTCAACTAAGGAACTAGAGGCCATCTATGCAAACCTTGGAATCATAATAATCACTAGATTTAACAAGCACTTATTACACACAAGATATGTGTATAATCTCTCCTTTATTAGTAACATCCTAGGGTAATTTCTATTTTTCATATTTTACAGGTAGGAAAAGTGAGGTTTAGGGCAGTTAATTCATCCACCCTTATTTTCATAGCCTTCTCCCTGACCCACTCAAACAGCAGTGCTTCAGCCCCTCATAGACTTGTCACTACTCTTCATTTGGATCACTGTGGCAGTGGCATCCCATGATATACACAGATAGGAAGGCCTGGACTCTGCTGTGGGATTTATCTACTAAAGGAGAAGTTAAAAGTTACCTCTCCCACTAACTTCAATAAGCCCTTCTTTATAGTAAGCACAGGAGAAATTCCTTCCAGCCTCAGTACCTAATATAGCTGAATGTCTATTGAGCAATTAGTTTCTTTTTTATCTTCAGAATCACCAAAACCTAAAACTGATGAGATTTTCCTTTTTGCATTTGTAGCTAGGAAACTTAGGGATAACATTTCTATCCCACTTCTAGCAACATGCACAGGACATTCTGCCATGTAATTAGCAGGTAACAAAAATAGAAAGCTGGTTTTTCTTTCTACTTTTATTACTTTCCCTCCTCCCACCCCTACTTTCCTTACTTAAAATATTTTTTCACTTATTGGCAAAATATGCATTTTTGTAAGTCACAACAAGTAATTTTTGAAATGAGATGAGATACAAATGTTTTAAAAAATAAAAATACTTAGAGAGTGGTCACAAAGGTGTGCATGCCTTATGAAATGCAAAAATTCATACAGCTATACACTTATGAATTATATGCCTTTATGAATGCATGTTATACTTCCACTTAAACATTTATTGAAAAGCAAAACTGATGGAGTAGGTATCTCCAAGAGTTCATCCCTCCATAGAAATATCAAAAAATCAAGGAGAAAACATCAGCGTTACTTTGTTAGAATGTTGAAAAACAATCCAAAGTTAATAGCAACCAGGTAAATGTGGAATAAAGAGAAAGGCAATTTTAAAGTGGCAGAAAGACTTTGTGACTTTATTTTTTTGAGGCAGAGACTCACTCTGTTGCCCAGGCTGGAGGGTTCAAGCGATCCTCCTGCCTCAGCCTCCCAAGTAGCTGGGACTACAGGCACGTGCTGCCATACCTGGCTAATTTTTGTATTTTTAGTAGAGATGGGGTTTCAATATGTTAGTGAGGCTGGTCTCAAACCCCTGACCTCAGGTGATCCACCTGCCTCAGCCTCCCAAAGTGCTGGGATTACGGGCACAAGCTGCTGCACCCAACCAGCTTTGTAACTTTTAATTGTGCTTGCTCCACCCTCTCTCCAGCTTGGCAGTGATCTTGAAGACATTAGTCCGTGTTCCTAGTATGAGGCCCTGGTCCCTGGTTCTGAGGGAGGACAGCAGACCTTACAAAGAACCATATTTGTCTCTTCTGTCCTGTCTCGGAGCTACAAGAAGGTGCTCGTCTTTGTTTAGCCTAACTTGGAACTCACCCAGGGTGGAAAAGATAGTGGTCATTTATTGAAAATATTGTAAGACAAATGAAGAACTTGCAGCCACCTGGGACAAAACATTTCAGTTGACACACGTAGCAGAGTGCCTAAAGCCCGGAAAGAAAAGCTGGGGAGAGCATTTCTCTGGGAAATTAGGACATTCAAAAGCCCCATGCATATTAGATATTTAAGAAAACCACACACATGCCCAGAGCAAAACTCATGCTCAGAAAAGACCTGAGAAGACCTTAAGTTTTTACCTTCTGGCCAATCTCTTAAGATCAGTGCAGGCAAGTATTTAAGGCTAATGCAAAATTTTAAATGGCCTGTCTAAGCATTGAAGGAATGCCCTAGTACAGAGACAATCTGCAAAGATGGAGAGATTTTTTGTTCGTTTGTTTCTTTGCTTTTCTCTTTTCTCCTGCTCTCTGTCTCTCCCCCATGTCCTTTCTCCCCTTCTTTCTTGCCCCTCTCTTCACTCCTTTTGTCTCCTGGCATTCAAGAAAATCTTTATCAAAACACTAGCTCAATCCAAGCAAGGAACAGAGATTTCAGAGACCATGCATGACAAAGAATACCGACTTTACAAAAATAGTTTAGAAAAATCACTGAACAAATAGCTAAAGCATACAGTAGCAATAAAAACAAATTCTGAGGAGAATGAAGAACATGATTTCCAGAATTACCTTATTACAGTATACAAATTGTCCAGTTTTAACAAAAAATTATGAGCTATTTAAGGAAACAAGTATGGCCCACTTACAAAAGAAATGAGCAGCAACTTTCCCTGAGGAGGCAAAGACATTGAACTTATTAGCAAAGACTTTAGAGCAACTGTCTGAAATATGCTCAAAGAACTGAAGGAATTAATAGACAAGGAGCTAAAGGAAACTAGGAGAGCAATGTATAAAAGAGAAATCAATAGAGACAGAAATTATAAAAAGGAATCAAAAAGAAATTCTGGAGCTGCAAAGTGCAATAACTAAAACAAAAAACTTACTAGAGGGTTTCAATAACAGGTTTCAGCAAACAAAAGGAAGAATCAGCAAGCCTGAAGATAGGTCATTTGAAATTATCTAGTTTAAAAAGCAAGGAAAAAATAAGGAAAAAATTACCAGAGCCTAAGAGACACATTCAAGTGCAATAATTTATACAAAATAGAAATTCCAGAAAGAGAAAAGAGAAAAAAGGCAGCTGAAAGTATGTTTAAGGAAATAACATCCCAAAACATTGTAAAATTGCTAAAAAGACAAAAATCTACATGTTCACGAAGCTCAGTGAAGCTAAGAAGAATAAATGCAAAGAGATTCACACTAAGATATACTACAATTAAATTACTGAAGACAAAGACAAAGAGAGAATCTTAAAAGCAGAAAGAGAAAAGTGACTCATCGTGTACAATATATCCTCAGTAGAATTAACAGGTGATTTCTTATTAGAAGCCAGGGAGATCAGAATGGAATGAAATAATATTTTTTTAATGCCAAAAGGAAAATACCCTATCAACCAAGAATTCTACATCCAGCGAAGAAAAATTAAGGCATTCTCTGATAACCAAAAGCTGAGAGGGATTGTTGTTAGCAGAGTTGCCCTTTAAGAAATGATGAAGGTAGATCTTGAGGCTTAAATGAAAGGGCATTAGACAGTAACTCAAAGCTATATGAAAAGGTAAGGCATTCCAGAAAAATTTACTAGAAAGTAAATATAAAAGTATAAAAGCCAATATACAGGATTTTGGTTTATAACTCCTCTTTTTATTTCCTACATAAAAGACAAATGCATAAAACAATAATTATAAATCTACATTATTGAACACACAATGAATGAAAAATGTATTTAGTGACAACAACATAAAGGGGGACAGAGATGTTTAGAAGCAGAGATTTTGTATTCTATTGAAGCTAAGTTAATATCAATTTTAACTATACTGTTACTATATTTTTATAAATGTCAATCATAATCCTCTGGTAATCACTAATAAAATATCTTTTTAAGGTATATAAAAAGAAATATGAAGGGGCTCAAAATGTTACAGTGTAAAGAATCAAACACAAAAGAAGACAGTAATAAAGAAAATGAGGAACTACAAAGACATAAGACATACAGAAAAATAGCAAAATGGCAGAAGTCCTTCCTTGTTAGTAATTACTTTAAATACAAATGGATTAAATTCTATAATGAAAAGGCAGAGATTGACCAAATAGATTTTTTAAAAAGATCCAACTATATGCTGTCTACAAGTAACTCACTTTAAATCCAAAGACACAAATAGCTTGAAAGTGAAAGAGTGGAAACATAATTTTTACACAAATAGTAACCAAAAGAAAGTTGGGAGGTTACACTAATATCAAACAAAACAGATTTTAAGTCAAAAACTATTATAAGAGACAAAGAAGGACATTATATATTGATAAAAGAGTCAATACATCAAGAATATGTAACAATTATAAACATATACATGCTAAACAACAGAGCTCCAAAATACATGACCAAGCATTGACAGAATGAGGAGAAATAGACAATCCTACAATAATAGTAAGAGACATTAATATACCATTTTCAATAATGAATAGAACAGCTAGACATAAAATCATTAAGAAAATAGGTGGCTTAAACAAAACTACAAAGAATTAAACTGAATAGACATAGATAGAACACTTCCCCCAACAATAGAAAAATGCATCATCTTCTCAAATGCACATAGAAAATTCTCAAATATAGACCACATATTAGGCCACAAAACAAGTCTCAATAAATTTATAAAGATTGAAGTCATACAAAATATTGTTTCTAACCACAATGAAATGATGCTAGAAATTAATAACAGAAAGAAACATGGAAAATTCACAAATATGTGGGAAACAACATACTCTTAACCAATAAGTCAAAGAAGAAATAATAGAAATTAGAAAACACAGTTAAATTAAAATGGAAAGACAACTTACCCAAACTTATAGGCTATAGGTAAACAGTGCTCAGTAGGAAACTTATAGCTGTAAGTATTTACATTAAAAAATAAATATCTCAAATCAATAACCTAAATTTACAACTTAAGTAACTAGAAAAAGAAGAGCACACTAAACCCCAAACCAGAAAGAAGTAAATAAAGATTAAAGTTAAGATAAATAAACTAGAGAAGATAAAAATAAAAGAGAATCAACAAAACCAAAAATTGGTTCTTGAAAAGATCAACAAAATTGACAACGTTTTAGCTAGACCAACTAAAAAGAAAGAAGACACAAATAACTGAAAATCAAAAGTAACAACATTACCACAGACCTTACAGAAATAAAGAAAATACTATTAAGATTTTGATGCCAACAAATTAGATAAACTTGATGTAAAGGACAAATTCTTAGAAACACACGAATTGCCAAAACTGACTCCAGAAGAAATATAATCTAATCAGACCTATAAAAAGTAAAAATTGAATCAGTAATTTTAAAGGAAAAAAATAAAACTCCCAAAAAGAAAAGTCCAGGACCAGATGGGTTCACTTGTCAATTCAACCAAACATTTAAAAAATAATTAACAGCAATCTTTCTGAAACATCTACAGAAAATGCAAGAGGAGAGACCACTTCCTAACTCATTCTATGAGGCTAGCAATTCTCTTGTATCAAAGTCAGAAAGATACCACAAGAAAACTATAGACTAATGACTCTTATGAACATAGATGAAAAATTTTTAACAAGATACTATCAAACTGAATCAAATAGCATATTCAAATGATTATAAAAATTCCATGACCAAATGGGATTTATCCCAGGAATGCAAAGGTGATTCAACATAAGAAAATCAATCAATATAATATACACATTAATATAACAACAAAAAACCAAACCACTTAGTCATCTTAACCCATGCAGAAAAAGCATTTGACAAAATCTAACACTTTATGATTTTTAAGAAAATACAGAAAAGTAGGAATAGAAAAAACTTCAACATGATAAAGGGCATTTATGAGAAAACCACAGCTAACATCATACTCAATGATGAAAAACCGAAATCTTTACTCCTAAGATCAAGAACAGTACAAAGATTCCTACTTTTACTACTGCTATTCAATATTGTACTGGAAGTTCAATACAAAGCAATTATAAAAGAAATAAAGTATAACCATCAATAGCATTTCTATATACTAATAATGAACTTTCCAAGAAATAAATCAGGAAGGCAATCCCCTTTATAATAGTTACAAAATAAAATACAATACTTAAGAAGACATTTAACCAAAGAAGTGAATTACTCACTGAAAACTATAAAACACTGATGAAAGAAATTGAAGAAGGCACAAATAAATGGAAAGATATCCTGTGTTCATAGATTGGAAGAATATCACTAAAATGTTTGTGCTATAATACCTAAAGCAATCTACAGATTCAGTGCAGTTCCTATCAAAATACCAATGACATTCTTCACAGGAATAGAAAAAAAAATCCTAAAATATATATGGAACCACAAAAGAGCCTGAATAACCAAAGCAATATTGAGCACAATAAACAAAGCTGGAGGTATCACATTACCTGATTTCAAAATATACTACAAAGCTATAGTAGTCAAAACAGCATGGTACTAGCACCACAGCATCAGAGAAATACAAATTAAAACCACAATGAGATGTGACCTCCCACCTGTTAGAATTATTATCTCAAAAAGACAAAAAAAATAACAAGTCTTGGCAAGGATGTGGAGAAAAGAAAACCTCTGTACACAGTTGGTAAGAAAGTACATTAGTACAGACATTATGGAAAATAGTATGGAGGTTCCTCAAAAAATTAAAAAATAGAGCTACTCTATGATCTAACCACTCCACTGCTAGGTATATATCCAAAGGAAATAAAATCAATATGTTGAAGAGATATCTATACTCCTATGTTTATTACAGCATTATTCACAATAGCAAAGATATGAAATTAACTTACATGTTCATCAAGGGATAAATACAATGTGATTGATATATATATATATATATATATATATATATATATATATATATGATGGAATACTATTCAGCCTTAAAAAAAGAAAAAAAATCCTGTCATTTGTAACATGAATGAATCTGGAGGATATTATGTTAAACGAAATAAGTCAGGCACAGAAAGACAAATACTGCATAATCTCCCAGGTAGAATCTAAAAAAATTAAACTCATAGAAGCAGAGAGTAGAATGGTGGTTACCAGATGCTTTGGGGTGGGGATTGGGGAGATGCTGGTCAAAGCATACAAAATTTCAGTTAGATGGGAGAAATAAGTTCAAGAAATTTATTGTACAACATAGTGACCATAATGATAAACAATGTATCATTGACAATTCCCAAGAGAGTAAATTCTAAGTGTTCTTACCACAAAAAATAAGTTTGAGTAGTACTGCATATACAAATTAACTCAACTGAGCCATTCCACAATGTATACATAATTTTAAGTGGCATGTTTTACATTTAAAATACATACAATTTTTGTCAATTAAGTAGATAAATTTGAATCTTAAAAAATAAAAAGTATCCAAATTGGAAAGGAAGAAGTAAATCTAGTTCTATTCACAGATGACATTATTTTACATATAGGAAATCTCAGAGAAGCCACAAAATAAACTACTCGAGCTAATAAACCAATTCAACAATTTCAAGGTGTAAGATACAGAAATCAGTTGTGTTTTTGTACACCAACAATAAACAATCTGAAAAGTGAATTAAGAAAAAAACTTCATTTACAATAGTATCAAAAGAGTAAATTTCACCAGGAAGCTGAATCAGTTATATGCTGAAAACCACAAAACACTGTTGAAAGATCTAAATAAATGTTAAGATACCTCATCTTCATAAGTTGGAAGACTTAATATTGTAAGATGGCAATACTACCCAAAGTGATCTACAAATGCAATCCTTATCAAAATTCTAACAGCCTTTGTTACAGAAATGAAAATGCTGGCCAGGCAGTGTAATATTGCATGATTATTTATATGAAATATCTAGGGTAGGTAAATCTATAGAAACAGAAAGCAAATTGGTGGTTGCCAAGGGCTGGGGGAGGGAGGAATAGGAGTGACTACTTTCTTTTGGGGATGAGGCAAATGTTTTAGAACTAGGTAGAGGTAGGCGGTGGTTACACAATATTGTGAATATACTAAATGCCAGTGAATTGTTCACTTTAAAATGGTTAATTTTATGTCATGTGAATTTCATCTCAATTAAAAAGAAAGAATAAACCAGAAAAGCTAATTTAAAAAATAAAAGAAGTTTGTTAAAAAAACAAAGTTACCTGGAAGTAGAAATCAAATCTCAATCATCCTTATGCACCCTCACTCCCATCACCTTTAGCACAGGATGATACATAAAGACAGAAAATGAATAGTGTTTGACTGGATGAATGAATAACCTACCCAAAGTGATGTACAAATGCAATCCTTACCAAAATTCTAACAGCGTTTTTTACAGAAATGAAAATGTTGCCTGGATATGGTGGCTCACACCTGTAATCCTAGCACTTTGGGAGGCCAAGGCAGACAGATTGCCTGAGTTCAGGAATTCGAGAACAGCCTGAGCAACATGGTGAAACCCTGTCTCTACCAAAAATACAAAAAAAAAAATTAGCTGGGCATGGTGGCATGCCTGTAGTCCCAGCTACTTGGGAGGCTGAGGCATGAGAACTGCTTGAACCCAGGAGGCGGAGGTTACAGTGAGCTGAGATCACTACACCACACTCCAGCAGCCCGGGTGACAGGGTGAGACTCCATCTCAAGGAAAAAAAAGAAAAAGCTAATCCTTAAACTCACAGGAAATTTCCCAGGGGCCTTCAATAGCCAAAACGATATTCAAAAATAAGAGCAAAGTTTGTGTACTCATATTTTCCAATTTGAAAACTTACTACAAAAGTACAGTAATCAAAATAGTACAGAACTTGTATAAGGATAGACACACATATCAGTGGAATAGAATTGGGAATCCAGAAATAAATCCGTACATCAAAAGAAACGCTATATATAAATTTGAGGGATTTAGAAATCCTAGATCTTCCTCATCTTTCATTCGCCCCTTTTGTTCCTTTAAATGCTTCCTTAGATTTTCTTTTTCCAACTAGAAAAGCAATACTCATTACTTCCGACAAGCCAGTAACAGACAAGTAGACAAAGAATTCCAACTAACTGCCCACTCCGCTCTCAACACCACACCTCTGCACTCTCACGACCGAGGTTCTTGATATTAACAGTCTGGTGTGTATTTTTTCCCTATTTTCTTCACACTTATTCAAATATCCTCCAAATGACGTGTGCAATCCACCTTGTGGTTACTACCCCACAATTAGTATTCTGAAGGTGAATTACTCCCACGTGTTTTCACTCTTTCATATTCTCCCCTGAGATGCTGGGGGCCAGAGGGAATGACTAGGAGGCATTTTCCCAGGTCAAAGAATGACATTTCAACTGCTATATGCATTGTCTAATTACACAGAGCAGGAGTTTGATTTGAAACTTAAAATGAGAAACCTTAAGTGGGTGAGACATTTGGCAACACCCATACTCCCACCCCTAATGTATGCTATGTGTTATTTTGTAACCATCTCCATTCATCAGCAGAGACCATCTGCCTCCCAGCAGGGATTTTATCAGAGAGCATTTCAACTTTTATCAGTTCAAAGATGGAATTTCATCACCTTCAAATATTTACTTAATTTATGTACTTATTTTGCTTACTGTCTGCCTCCTTCACTAACATATGACCCCCAAGGGGCAGAGATTTGAGTCTATTCCTTCATTCACAGGTGCCCAACCCTTGAATGTGTCTGGTATACAGTAGGTGCTCAAATATATTTGTTGAATAAAATTTTACAAGATCTTTTCTTTTAGGCTTTTAGAAAAGGCTGGGGTAAAAATTTGGAACACTTTTTCTCTCTTCTCTCATTCCTGGTTTCTCATGAAGATGACAGCTAAACAAGACGGTTGGGGAGTTGATTGGCCAATAAGGCTGTGGCTTGCCTGGGTCTCCCAACTTCTCAACTTGTTGGATCGCCAGTGGAGTTGAGAGATAAGACCCTCCATTAGCATCACCCCTTGAGAATCACTAACCCCCTCCACACAGCGTCACCAGGTCCTTAGGCCATCCCTTGGGAGAGATAAATAAGGGTCATTGCATTTTACAGGAAGGCATTGGGGAGGCTTTTGTGTGACGTGAGGAAGCTGAGATCAGAATTCTCATCTGCAACTGCTTGCTCAAGACTGTCTCCATGGCCAGAGAGAAGCACCATTTTTCCCTTATGAGGTTGCATTTAAAACCCTAATTTTCTACCTCAGCAGGCAGTTTTCCCCAAAGCTATTTTAGGACCTCTAGAGTACAAAGGCAGAGGCTTGAGTTTTCTTCAAAAAATGGTGGTTGATCAGCTGTTTTGTTGAGTGTCCCTCTATTTGGGTTTGTCTGATGTATTTTATGATTAAAGTGAAATTACACATTTTGGGGGAAAAATATCACAGCTGTGAAGTTGTATTCTCAGTGCAATAATCTTTAAAAGTGTCATGGTCATAGAAGACAAGACTAAGGAATTGTTGGAGACTGCAGAAGATGGAGAAATAACAACTAAATATAACATGGGATCCTGGATAGGGTGCTGGAACAAAGAATATTAATACCCTTAGTGGGAATGTAAATTAGTTCTGCCACTATGAAGAGCAGTTTGCAGATTTGTCAAAGAACTAAAGGTGGGACTACCATTTGACCTAGCAACGCCATTACTGGATATGTACCCAAAGGAAAATAAATAGTCCTACTAAAAAGACACTTGCAACCATATGTTCATCACATCACTATTCACAATAGCTAAGATATGAAATCAACCCAGGTGCCTTCATCCAACAGTGGGTTGGATAAAGAAAATGTGGGATATATACACCAAGTTACGTCCTTTGTAGCAACATGGATGCAGCTAGAGGCCATCATGCTAAGCAAACTAGCACAGAAACAGAAAACCAAATACTGCATGTTCTCACTTATAAGTGGGAGTTAAATATTGGGTACACATGGACATAAAGATGGGAACAATAGACACTGAAGGATACAAAAAAGTGGAAGTAAGGAGGGGGCAAAGGTTGAGAAACTGCTTATCGGGTTCTATGCTCAGTACCTGGATAACAAATTCATTCATGCTCCAAACTTCAGCATCGCACGATATACCTTTGTAACAAAACCACACGTGTACCACTGTTTCTAAAATAAAAGTTAGGGAACAAAAAAGAGAAAGAATATTAGTTAAAAAAATTCAAAGCCTATAGTTTAATTTATATTATTGTACCAATGTTAATTTCTTAGTTGTGATAATTGATCTACAGCTATGAAAGTTGTTGATATTGGAAAAAAACTATAGGAGTACAGGAAAACTCTAATATTCTTGAAATTTTTTCTGTAAGTCTAAAATTCATCATAAAAAAATGATGTTTTTTCCTTGTTCTCCCCACCTCTGTTTGCCTGGAAAAAGAGAGAGGAAAAAACACAGACTCTTTCTAGCTCCTTTAGAGTTACAAAGATAGAAGCACTCAACTCCAAAGTAAAATGGATCTGGACAGCTCCCAGAAGCTTTAGGAGCTCAGCACTGGATAATCAGCAGAGTGGGCTCTTCCTAGAATTCCAGGATGCTCCATCTTGAATAGTTGGCTGAAATTCATGTTTCCATGGATTTAATTGTATCCTGATATAGGAACCTGGACAGTTGGTCTGATTGGTCAAACTTTCCATGCATATGAGGAGCCCTTGCTATCTTGTCTGTCTGCATAAGCCAATCACTCATCCTCTCTGTATGCAGGGGCCCTACTAGGCATGCAGTTCTCAGTGTTTCAGAAGACTTATTCCCCCTTCCTGTCCCAACCCTAACACTGCCCCAACTTAAGCTTGACATTTTCTGCCATCATCCCAGATGGCAGTAGTGTACTCTGTTACCACATGTGTGTGTGCACATGTTTGTGCATGCATGCACCAATACAAGTAATTTTCTACTTCAACTGTTTTTTTTTTTTTTTTTTTGAGACAGAGTTTTGCTCTTGTTGCCCAGGCTGGAGTGCAATGGCACAATCTTGGCTTACTGTAACCTCTGCCTCTTGGGTTCAAGAGACTCTCCTGCCTCAGCCTCCCCAGTAGCTGGAATTGCAGGCATGCACTACCACACCCAGCTAATTTTGTATTTTTAGTAGAGACGGGGCATCTCCACGTTGGTCAGGCTGGTCTCAAACTCGTCACCTCAGGTGATCCTCCTGCCTCGGCGTCCCAAAGTGCTGAGATTACAGGCATGAGCCACTGTGCCCAGCCAGACTGTTTAATTTTTATGTCAGCAAGCCATATTTAAGCTAATATTTTGATGATACTTGTTAAGTTTAAATCAAGTTAGTTGTGGGTAGCAAAAAGCAAGAGACTTCCAAAAAACTCCTATCTCCTACATCTCATTCATTCAATAAATACGTATTGAAAACTTCTGTGTGTCAGAAAGGTGGCGCAATGCAAGTGACTCCTTTCTGATCCTGCTTTCTATGACACAGAGTATATGAACCCTCTCTGATGAGCCTAGACCCATTCCATGACCCGTCAAGGCACCTAGTTTTACTCTCAACCCACAGGATTACTATGCACCCACAGATACACGGAGAAGGATCAATGTCAGAGAGATTTTAAAGGAATGAACAAAAACATGTAGTTATTAATTGGATATTCCAGATAAGGTATCTGGAAGGAGAATAGGAAAGAATCATGGAGTCCATCCTCTGGTCCTGCTTTTGAATACTTAAGGTCAGATTCCAGCAGGAACTCCAGATCTGACACCAAGGGGGCCTTTTCACCAACCAAACTCAGTTCCTGTTTCTTCCTGTAATAGATTAAATCTTGCACTCATCCATAGGTAGAGATTAAAAATAGGAATGATTTGGGTCCAACATGACATGAAACTTACTTTTTATTTATTTATTTATTTATTTTTTTTGAGTTGGAGTTTTGCTCTTATTACCCAGGCTGGACTGCACTGGTGTGATCTCAGCTCACTGCAACCTCCGCCTCCTGGATTCAAGCTATTCTCCTGCCTCAGCCTCCCAAGTAGCTAGGATTATAGGCACCTGCCACCACATTCAGCTAACTTTTTGTATTTTTAGTAGAGACAGGGTTTCACTATGTTGGCCAGGCTGGTCTCAAACTCCTGACCTCATGATCCACCCTCCTCAGCCTCCCAAAGTGCTGGGATTACAGGCGTGAGCCACTGTACCCAGCCAAAACTGACTTTTGAAAATTTCTGTAGGGGAGAAGAATGAGGAACACATCAGCTTAAAGACAGACCCGTGGACCAAGAGGAAGCTGACAGATCTCACTCCACTTTTGTGATATAACCATGGTGCTTCAGAAGCCATGGACCACACTCCTCCATCCCCATCCTCCAGTGTCCCCCAGACTGTTTGGGTTGCAGAGCTGGGACAGCGATGATCCACAGCACTCAAAACCACCTTCCGTGGGAGCCAAGAGGAGCTATGTTTTATTTAATCCCTTAAATGTCTCTCTGTGTGAGTGAGACGCAGCCAGCTACCTTGTGGTCCAACACGTCAGAGAAGTGGGACTGTCCCACATTTGCTCAGCTCATATTTTTAATTGCTTAATAATAGTGAGTGGGCTTCCCTCCTCCCCTCCAGCACAGCAGCGTGGGGGACTTTGACATTCAGGGCTTGGTGTGTGGGCAGCAAACACAGATGAGGCTGGGAAAATGTCAGCCTCCTACAGCTTCTCTCCCAATGAATCACCATACCATATGACAGGGCACACCTCATATAAGGAGCACCGGGCTGGCAGTCCAGGGAACTCAGATTCAGCCCCAGCTCCACTACTAAATTAGCTGTGTGACGTAGACCAAGTGGCCCACCCTGTGGGAGCCTCAAGCTCCTACTGCTTTGAAACATTTAAATGGCAACAAGAATTGGCAAAGCGGATATTTCTGGAATAGAGATTATGAGCACAGGCTCAGCATCCAGACCTCCTGGAGCCATTCCTGAATCTACTGCTTGCCAGTAGTAGGAACTCAGGAGACTTACTTATCCTGTCTATGCCATGATACTCTCAATTACAAAGCAAGCATAATAGTACCTACACAACACGGTTGTTGGAAGGACTTAGAACTGTGCACAGCATGTTGTATGCATTCAATACATGTTTGTTATTATTATTCCAATTCTAACCATCTAATTGACTGTATTTAAAGTTCCTAGGGCAGTATTTTCAAAGATGAATAAAACATGAAAATTTCCTCCAGATACAGACTTATGGGGAAGGTAAACACATGCATAAAACACTGGGAGGAGGAAAGTGGGGGCTGCCTGTGATGTGCTGTGTGACAGACGTGAGTGATGACACCATGTGTTCAGCACGTGCCAGAGGCTGTGCAAAGGGCTCTGCCTGCGTTCCCCATGGAATCCTTACAGCCGCCCATGAGGCTGATCCCACTTTATAAGGTGGGAAGCAGTCTCAGAGAATCTGCCTTCAATCTCATAGCTTCTAAGTGGCAGAGACAGGATTCAAACTCAGGACTTAAGTCATTGCTTTTAATTCTGTGTCATTGAAGAATTAGGTGGGATTTGAGAATGTGTCACAAAAGAAATGGCACGCTAAGCCTCCATGGTTTCTTTTATTATTATGAAAAGGCAGGATTTCTAGAGCAGCTCCCAGCAATGCTTATTTATCAGCAATATAGGTAAGTTCTTGAACCTCTCTGAGGCCGGTGTCTTCATTTCTGAATAACAGGAGTGCCCACCAACACAGCTGAGGGGAGTAGATGAGCTTATAGATGTAAACCCTTAACATAGTGCCTGGTGTTTGGCAAGCACCTGACAAATGTTAGCATGTATCATCATCCTGTTATCATCATTGATGTCACCATTTCTTCATCATAATCATCATCATCCTCATCACCATCTATACTCAGTTCCTTTCAGCTAATGATCAGGACCACCCATTAATAAATGGGTGATGGAACTTTCACTTTCAAAAGGGCTGTCAAGACCACTCCCAAACCACCTCCTAGCAGATACCTGAAATGTGACAATCAAACATTTATTCCTTAGGTTAAACATTTGTCTTATGCCTGAGGTCTCCTTGTAAAAATAACAGCTACCAGGAGAAATGAAGAACACATGATATAGTACTCAACCACATTCATTTCGTTATTTGAGATAGGCCATGCCCTAGGCAAGGAACTAAGAAGATGAAGCAGAGACAGAGGAAGACAGGAGAAACGCCACTACACATGGGGACTGGGAAGCAGGGAGGAGTTAGAGCTGAATGCAGTCTCCTTCACAGCTCCTCCAAGGACTGCTCTGTCTGTCTGCTGAGAGGCTGGGCCCCAGCTTTTGGGCAGGGGTTGTATATGAACTGGGATCTCATTAGCATGGGCCACCAGAGTGCAGAGAGGTGAGTGATGGCTCCCCCAGAACGGAGGCATGTTTGATGTAGGCTTGTCAGCGCCACCATCCTTCACCAGCACCTGTGGCCAAGATTCATATCCTCTGTCAGAGGCTCATCCAACACCCCTAGCTGGCCTCCACCAGGGTCTAATTTTTATACCCTCTCCCTGAGAATGGCAATCAATCTTTCAGGTCCCGGAAATGGGAAGACACACCATAATGCTCCATTTTTCCTGGGAATTTCTTAAAGGTTGGAGGCAGGATAAACTAAGAAGAGGGAAACGGAGAGGAGGATTTAGAAGGAATGCATTAACTACAGCCTTTTACCTATTTTCTACCATTCTTGCTCATGCTGTCACTTCCCCAGCCCCATCCCAGGTTTCTGGGCAATATCACCTTGAATAATGGTATATTATTTCGTGTCAGTTCAGGATACCACTCTGTCACAACAGGCAGTTGCTCACCAAGAGAAAATGATGTCGTGACATGAAAGATGAGATTCATATGAGGAATAAAATTCCTACATCGAGATGAAACCATTTGAATGGTTCAGTTGGAAGGTCTGTATTGCCTCTCCTTCATTTTGTGTCACCTGTGTTGCCATGTTTATATTGAATTTGTTAAATCCCCATTACATGCTGGGCAGAGTGCTGAGGGCTGGGAGACGTTCAATGCTGAGTATGGCTGAGTTCCTTCTCCAGGAGCTCACAGTCTTAAGCCTCTGACCATAAGCCTACCAAGGGTAGGAACTAGGTCATGGGATTCCACAGTGGCTGGATTCTCAAGAACTGTCTTTTCAGTCCTAAATTTCAGAAGCATCTCTCATACAAAAATGATGCGGAAACCAACAGGAGTGAAGTTTTTTATTCTTTTCCTTTAATCCATTCTGTGGGGGGGAGGGAAGGTGTTTTCCTCATTTTTCATTAAGATTGTACAACAGTAAAGATCAACAGAAATTGGTACCGTGCCCTTAGTCAGTATCACCATTCACTGTCCGGAATTGGCAAAAAGGATTCTGGGCCAGAGGCCGTGAGTTCATGCTGGCTCTCTCCCAGGTCACTGTGTGTCTGTGAGTCCCCTGGACCTCTCTGATCCTGCTGCCATGTGAAGCTGGCTCCTCTACCTGACATATCAGAACCTGAGAGGCAGCAAGAGCTCCAAGAGGCTCTAAAATGAGATACTGAGCTGGGGTCTGTGGGTTCAGCTGTCAAAGCCTACAACTGAAACAAAATGGTGGTTCCCAGACATGGGTTTTGGCCCACATAGGGTTTTAAAGAAAACTGAATTCATTCCAACTTTTAAAAATTGGGAGACTATATACATTTTAAAATCTAGATGTCCAGCTGCCTTTAAAAACTGTCAGAAAAATCTGACAATGCTGGACCAGAAGCTGAACATGAAAAATCTTTTGCCATTGAAGATTGGCTACATCTTTTAGACTGGGCCCATGCTCTCTGGTCACCACATTTCCCACCATAACCAGCTTTCCTCATTTAGGCCACCTCTCTGGAGCCTGTAGGCATCTGGCTGGTTAATAAACCTGCCCCGTTAACTAGCGTTCCAAGGCATAGTGTGCCAGACACTGCCGTGGGATTTACAGGTATAGGCACAAGATGGCACCCAAGAATCCAGAGGAAAGAGAGCTCCAGGGCATTGGGAAGCAAGCTGTCTAGGAAGTGAGTGAGAAATGTGTGCAGTCCTACCACGGGCCCATAAGTAAACCTTTGTGGACAGAGTAGGCGTTGGTGCAGGTGAACTGGTGGGATGAGGCTGAGAATGGTAAGTTGAGCTCAAACTGTGGGAAGAAGGGCCCTCAGTGCCAGGTAATATTGTTCTCTACTTTCATGCCAGAAACTCCAGATGTAATGTGGGGTTTAGGGACTAAGGCTGCCAAGCTCATCCCTGCACACACTTCCACCCTCACCTTCATAACGGGAGTTGAAGTGGAGATCTAGGCCTCAGGAAATACAAGGCTAAGTACAAAGTTCTGAAAACCACCCTCAGCTTTCGCAAACTCCTCATCATGCCGGTTTCCTAAAGCAGCCGGAGGCATTCTACAAAGACCCAGTGGCAGCAGGGGACAAACACCCAGGGTGAATTCTCTCAATGAAAAGAATGGGAGAAAGAAAGAAAGGAAAAACCTTCCTTTTGGCTTCATTAGAGCTCTTGCTTAACTGAGCTAAAAATAAAACTAATTGCTTTTCTATTCTAATGTGAAAAATCAGTTTTTAAAGGATCGAGATTCTCTCCCTGGCTAGAGAAATCATTGAACCTGTAATAGACTGACTGCCAATGAATTATGAATGTCATAATCAAGCCTTCTTGGAAGGCCAAAGTCTTGGTTACAAATGGGCACTATAATTAGAAATATACTGAAGCTGCCTAAAGCAGACCCTTCTCCCTACCCTTTGTCTTTTTTTTTTTTAAGAAGGGAGAGACATAAACTGCTCTTCATCAGGTATCTGGCTTATTCTTGAACAATGCCCTGGTCTCACCATTTGAGGAGATATTACACAAGTGAGCATAGGAATAGCTGCCCCTTCCCCGCTTCTCCCTTTAAAAAGCCCCATCACTCTCCCCCAGCTGTGATCAGGAGAATGGTTCAATTCTCTTCATCTATTACCTGGAATTCTACACACTAAAGATATACTTGGTCAGCAAGCAGCCTCTTTTCAAATCCAAGAGGACTGGGGTAGGGGCAGGTGTCAGTTGTCCACACCATAAGAATCAGTTTGATCCAACCCTTTTGTGTAAACTAGCTGAGCTCTGCAGGACTGGAAGCTGGAGGGCATGGAGTGTGCATTTCAAAGAAGAACATGAAAGGAGAAGGGCCATATTGAAGATTAAGAATCAAGGGTACATAAATGTGAACAGGGTTGCCGCCCTGCTCCCAGCCCTCAACCAGGAAGGAGAGGAGGTCCCCCCACGAAATCTAGACAACGTGAAAAATCAGTCTGGATTGACAAAGCCAATAACAACCCTCCAAGAAATTATCATGCTCTAGAAGAGGTTACCTTACCTATTTTTTTTAAGGTGAAGTCATTTTGAGCAAACAATGGCTGGGAGTTGCCGAACTTCCTCAGACCTTCTACCTTTGACTTGGTCCCTAGAGAAAGAATCATTTCTAGCCAGAAAACTCTTTCAGCAGGAGCTACTTCCAAGTGCTTATCTTATCTCAGTCCAGTTAGGGGAAGGGAGTCTGGGCTCTGCTTCTCTGAGCCCTGTGAATTGAAAATGAAGCAAGCACCTCAATTCCTCACCACTTGCTAAGTGTGTCTGGATGGGCTTAAATGACTGGTTTCCATCCCCAATTACACATTAGATTCACCTGGGAGATTTTTAAACGTTAAGCGTGGTCATTCTCCAGCCCAGCTGAATGTAATATCTAGGGGTGGCTTCAAGCATCACTATTCATTAAAACCTTCTAGTAATTCTAAAGCACAGACATGATTGAGAACCACTGAGCTAATCACGCCCTTCCAGCACTTGTTCTCAATCTTCCTGCCCCTCCTCTCATTTCCTAGACCTAGACTGAGGGGCTTTTCTAGCATGAGAGGCTCTGGAGACACCCTTCATCTCTCAGGGCAGGTGCCGGGTTCTGGGGAATCTCTGTACAGTGTCCAGGATGGCTCCCCACCAACCCCTCAATTATTCCATTAGAAAAGAGCTTAAGATATATATTATCCAGAGTAGCAAATAGGATTCATCCCCCAAGCCAACTTTGTTGGGCCAGAAGTGGGTCTTCAGTGTAATATATTGAGAAATCCTTCTCAACAGGTCATGCCCAAGCACAGTGGGAAAAAAATACCATGCTCAATTATCAATGTTAGCTCAGGAAAAAAAAAGAGGAAAATGATGATACAGAACCCTAGAATTTATCAATCCTCAAAAAAAAATTCCTTATCTGGGCTATGAGGAAAAAAAGGACTGAGAGAAAGGACATGATGTGCCCATTAACCAAGTCAATAAATCCACAAGTTAGCTTAGAAGATTTGATTTGTGTCTAATACTACAGAACCTTGCCACTCCAAGTGAGGTCCACAGACCAACAGGGTCAGCATCTGCTGTAATACTGTTAGAAATGCAGAATTTCAGACTCCACATAGGACTTACTGAATCCAAATCTGCATTTTAACAAGTTCCCCAGGTGATTCATTTTTACAATGACTTTGAAAAGTGCTGCTAGAAAGCAGACAGAAGATGGGAATAGCAGTAAGCTCTGCCACAGTCTGGATGAGGAATACGTGGGGGTAAATCAAGCAAAGAATAACCCTAAGTCGTGTAAGAGACAGAAATGCTGTCTGCCTCCAGAAAGTAGAGAGATCCACACACGTGCAAAAGCACAAAAGGCTTTGGAGATCAGGAGGCCTGTGGGTCAGGTCCTAGTGGATGGGTAGAATGGGCAGAAAGGCACCTGCCACTCTCAAGTGGCTTTCTCTTACCCCAAGAGCCTGCTCTCTCTCACTCTCTGCCCCAACACAGCTCTGGACATCAATCCATTGCTTCTGCTGTGAGTCTTCTCTCCCCAACAAGTCTGGGAGCAATTTGAGGCCAGAAATGGCATATTTTCCCTGCCCTGTTTCCTGTACATATCCACACAGAATGAGGCTTGTAAGGACCACTGAAAACATTTTTGAATACGTGAGTGACTGAATAAGCAAGAAATGACTGAAGCCAGGCCAGTAAGAACGCAGAGGCCAGCTCCATTCCGCACCTCTCCATCAAGCTGCCACTCCAACTTGACCTAGTGGAATTTAGGCTAGTACCCAAATTATCAGACTATGACTTTTTACATATGAAGACCTAATCTAAAATCCCAAGCTTCCCTCAGCTCTGGCTTGGCTGCTAATCAGCCAGGATCCCTTTATTCTGGAAGGAACTCTCCGAGCTCTGTGGTCCACATGCACAGCTGAACCCCAGAGAGAGAGAAACAAATGATAAGGCTTGAGGAAAGGGTGTGGAAGCTCTGCCTGAGATGCTGTGGGACAGGGGTAACAGTCCCTCTGGAGGGTCAGTTCTCCCTTAGTGAAGGTGTTCCTTCTCATAGTACAGGATTCAAAGGCCCAAAGGGATTCAAAGAGTCCAGACAGTTGTGTAGCCCCTACCTGCTCCCAGCCCATCCCACAAAGTCAGTGTAAGTAGAAATACTTCAGAGATGTTCAATGCAAAGTATCATCATTGCTGTATAATGGGAAGCCTCGAATAGAATACTACAGTCATAGGTATTTTCCATGCATTTATTTATTCACACAGTCCTGCATTTGTGAACTTTGCAGAAAAAGAGAGTGCAGGCTCTGGGGTGACAGTGCCTAGGTTTAAATCCTGACTCTGGCACTTTTTAGTTTTAGTCTGTGACCTTGAGCAAGTTATTTAACTTCTCAGTGACTCAGGATAGTCATTAATAAAGTGGAATAATAGTAGTACCACTTCTCTCACAGAAGTGCTCTGGGAATTAAATGAACAAATGTATATACGAGTGTGTGCCTTAGTTCCTGGACACATTACATATTCAATAATTGTCCGCAATTACCCACCTTACCTTCATGGCCCATCCACTGCACATCTCTCCCCCATGCCCACACAATTAAAGTTGCCACTCGTTGCCCAGATTCTCCATGAAAACCACCAGACCTGGTACAGAGCAGCATTTCATGCTGCAAAGAAATCAGTGCCCTCTGACATTTGACTCTTTACAATTCCTATCCTGTTGGGGTACATTCTCAGCAACCTGGGAAAAGGCACTTGATACTCTACGTAGAAGTGTTATAGGCTTATAAATGTCTGCATTCCTTTTGAGGTACAGAATATTTGGTCTTTAAAAAATCAATCTAAAGCTAGCAATGCCTCAACAAAAAGAGATTAAGGCACCAGCACTGGAATTTCAGGACCTGTTATAGATTAGGCAGTTAGGTGTCTTTAAATTGAATGAAAATAGAATCCTGAATGCCCAACTCCATGGACAATCCTCTTTCTAACTCAATATGAGAGGGCAAGAAGGTTCTAGAAAGAATTTCAAGGTAGCTAGATGATCTGGTTGGTTCACTGTTCCTAAAACTGGAGTCATCCTTTGTAAGGAAAGAGTATAGAGGGACATCTGTATCTTTGTCATCCCCATCCTACAACTGAAGACAGCAGGGGCTCCCTCTGCCATGAACATCAAGGTACCCATTGGACTAATAAACCCCGAGCTCATCCTCCCTGAGCGTTCTTAAAGTGCAAACCTGCAGAAATCGCCACCATTTTCTCACCTCTATCCAAAAAAAATCCTCCAACCAGGGGCAGGGAAACGTGGTGCTAACAGCAGGAAGGCTTAACAGAGCTGTGCCTCCTTCTCCAGAGCTGACCGTGTGTGTCAGGAATGTATGTACAGGAAACCTGAGAGGCCAGAGAAGATGGTACAGGAAGGGTTGCAGGTCTATCCCTACCTCTGAGCAGCATCTCAGGCCCTATGCAAGGTATGCAGGGATCCAGAGAAAAGAGCTGAAACTTTGTTTTCTAGCTCTTCCTACTCACTTGGCTTCCTGAAGCTTTGGTATCACTTCCTTACCTTCGTCATGTTAAATAACTTCACGTCCATACATCACACACAACCAAGACAATCATAGTAGACACAACAAATACACAGCACGGGGCAGCAGCAGAAGCTCTGGCCCCTGAATGATGTAGATTTCACCTTTGCAATAAAAAGGTATGAGTAAGCCAGGTGTGGCGGTGCATGCCTGTAGTCCCAGCTACTTGGGAGACTGAGGCAAGAGGATCATTTAAGCCTGGGAGTTCGAGGCTGCAGTGAGCTATGATCATGCCACTGTACTCCAGCCTGCGTGACAGAGCAAGACCCTGCCTCAAAAAAAAAAAAAAAGTATGAGCAAAAAGGGACCAGCTGGCCAGCTCCCTCTTTTTGCAGGGAACTGCACTGAGTTTTAGCAAAAGGTCATCTCTTGATGGTCAGAGAGCAAGCCTGTAACTGTGTCAGGACTAGAACTCAATTCTTTTTTACTACCTACTGCTAAGAGCTCCTCTACTGGGTGACTTCACACAGGTAATTTCTGGTGGTGGCTGACAGCAGATACCCAAAAGATAGATAAGCCTACAGTTGGAGGGTTCTGCTTTTCTTCAGAAAAGCAATGGATTCTTATCTGACTGGTAGCTTTTATCAGTATCATCCCCATTCTCGATGAATGTGTCACTTCTGTGTGCTTCTCATTTTCTCTTCTATCAAACAGGATTGTCTCATACTCAGGCAGTTGGGGCCAAGACGATGAACTAGAAGAAATTGTTACTATTCGATCTTTAAATACTACCTATGAAACAAAATGAGGGATTCTCTTTACACTTCAGGGATATGAGAACCAAGAGGGGCATGATGGCTCACATCTGTAATCCTAGCACTGGGAGGCTGAGGTGTGAGGGTTGCTTGAGCCTAGGAGTTCAAGACCAGTCTGGGCAACATGGCAAAACCCCGTCTCAACAAAAAATACAAAAATTAGCTGGACTTGGTGGTACATGCTTGTGATGCCAGCTACTCAGGAGGCTGAGGCAGGAGGATCACTTGAGCCTGGGAGGCTGAGGCTGCAGAGATCCAAGGTCATGCCACTGTTTTCCAGCCTGAATGGCTGATTTAGACCTTGTCTCAAAAAAAAAAAAAAAAAAAAAAAAGATATACTAACCTATCATTTAGGAAAACTAGAATTTCACGTGGTAGTTGGCCATTAAGGAAAGAAACTGGATGACATGAAAAAGCTAAGAGTAATGATGAAAGAAATTTTAAAATCAGAAAGACCTAGGTTTGAATTCCAGTTCCTCCATTTACTTGCTGTGTATCCTTGGAGGAGGTTTTTAAACTGTATGGTACTTAGTCTTCCCATTTAAAATAGATTCATAATATGTGACTCATAGGAATGTTCTTAAGATTAAATGAGCCACTGAGTGTCAAGTGCCTGGAATACAATAGACATGCAGTAAATGGAAACCAATTATAAAATGACTTTTCAGGTTTTTTAAAAAGGTTTTCAATTTCCCCAAACCAAGAGTTAGCATGTTTTGCTACAGTGACTTTTATATCTTTTTAGGAAGCAAAATCTTCTCTTCAAAATAAATCAAACATAAAATTGGAACCTTTATGGCCTTTTATCCTCTTTCCTCTTGAAGAGTCCTCTGAGACACTGCCCCTGTACCATAGGAAATTATTGATAGAAGATGAGCCAACTGCACGGAAATTTGAAGATATAGATTCTAATACCTGCTATGCCACGCACTCCCAGAGACAAGCCACTTCCCTTCCCTGAGTCTCAGCTCTCTCTTTGTTAAAATGAAGCTTTGGGCATCTGGTCACTAATGATGTTCTGACTTCTAGAACTCAAGGAAGACTCTGGTTACTGGGTGTGATTATTGGTTTTAATGTCTCTGACTCACCCCTCCCCCAAACTATTATGCTGACAAACTATTATGCTGAATAAATATGTATTGGTACCCTATGAGATAGTTGTATCCCCATCACTAGGATACACCTGTCTCTATTAAATGAAGCAATATCATCACATGTTGCCTCATTCCACACCTGAGCACTTGCACGTGGCAGAATGTAACAAGCAACTATCATACTGAGAGTAAGCCATGGGTTCTGGGAATGAGGCTGTGGCTTTGGTCTTCAGGGGTGGGGAAGAAGCAAAAGGTGACATATCTACCTTCATCTAAAGACCTTGAAATATCTCCCAAAATGGGAAGTCAGAGGCTAGAGTTTCATGAGATTTTTAAGACCACATTATTTCTCTTCAAAGGGAATACCCTTAACCTCAGGACCACTTATCGTGAAAGAAGATGAATACTTTTCTATTACTTGGGGGCTTTAGTTATGTCCAGAGAGGTTATTGCCTAAGGAACAAGTTGTCCTATGTTGAATGACTGTCAGGAATTTAGGCAGGAGGCATGGAAGGGTAAATTCTTGGGGAGGGGAACAAATGGGGCAAGAGGTAGTGAAGGGTCTAGGCTCAGGCAGGACTTACGGAGTCTAAAGAGTCAAGTGTAGGTCTGGGCAAGATGACTACCAGAATGAAGCCAAAGATCTTGTCATTCCAGCAAAAGCAATCTGGTGGGATTTGCAGGAAGGGCAGAATGAGGCTTAATAAGAGGTTGAAATTAAAGCTGTAATTATGAAAATACAGCCAAGACAGGCAGGGATGCATGGGGTACAAGAGTCCTGAATGTCTGGCTCCTCACTTCTCATAAATAATAATAGAACACAAGTGGAAACACATTTTAGAGTCCCTTGGAAACAATTAAATGCCTAACGAACATAAGACTCTACTTACTAAGGTAATAGAACCAGAGAATCCAAGCCAGAGGTCAGCACCAAGGATAGCTGCCAGCTGGGCTAATGGTTTTCAGATCTCAAGCTCTTAGAGTCTTCCAGGATAGGGCTTATCCCTAAAATAACTCTTAGGATTTAAAGGACCCTAATTCATCAGGGTAGGTCCAGATTGCTTGTAAAGGATACCCAATGTGTATGTCACATGGTAGCACAGCGTTTTTCCAGGAAATGAGTAGCTCAACTGCAGAGCGTACCTAGTAGAATTCAGGGAGTTAATTCCTCAGTGTCCTCTTGGAGTTGAGGAAGGACCTTGAAACATATCAATAGAAGATGATATAGGGTAGGGGGGTCAGCAAAATATTTCTGTAAAGCCATATAGTAAGTATTTTAGGCTTTGCAGGTCATACAGTGTCTATTGCAAATACTCAACTCTGTCGCTGTAACACAGAAGCATCCATAGCCAATGCTTTAAAATGGGTGTTGCTGTGGTCCAACAAAGTATTTTTTAAATAAACAACAGCAAATGATGGGATGAATGTGACCTGCAGGCTGTAGCATCCTGACCCCTCATCCAGAGGGTCCATTGCAGATCATCTTAGGCAGAACTGTTAAATATCCAATACATGACCCAATTTTGTTGTACAATAAAGGGTATTTAAGAAGTGTGAACCACCCTCTACTATGCTGAACCTCAATTTTGGCCTTTATTACAGATATCCTTTTGGGAAATCTCAGTTAGACCCAGCAAACAAGTGGGAAATGTGGAAAAGATCAAGAAAAGGCAAAAAAAAAAAAAAAAAAAGTTAAACAGTTATGAAAGGTTAATGGGAAAGATAATCATGGACATATGGAGTTTTTAGAGTTGGCTTTGTAGGAGACATAATGCTTTAACTGGTAGAAACATTTTTGTAATAATTAATGAGTGGACCACTGAGAACAGGATGAAAAAGAAAAACCACGATGTTACACAGGCAACTTAAATCAGATACAAAAAGGAGAGGTTCCACATCATTAAGGCAACTTCCTGCTAAGACCAGAACAGGGAGATTTGCCTATGTTCTTGCATTTAATCCTCACCACTCCCCTCCAATGGAATATTACTTCTACTCAAACATGAGGGAGCTGAGGACCACAGGGACAAAGTCATTTGCCAAGGAACATGCAGCTAACGAGCTGGGAAACCAAGATAAAATGAAAAAACTTTAATATCAGAACCCAGGCTCCTCTCACCCCCACTCTCCAATTGTCTTCAGACTCACAGGCCTGAGTCACTTAAGGAAGCTGAGCCACCTGTTCCTAAGAGACTCAAGTCCAGAGACCTTCGGACACCTCTCTGCTCCAACACATCTGCATTTCAAATGGGGCTACTCTGGCCTCTCTCTCTAGCATCTTCTTCTTGCAGCTGCTCAGATTGGGAACTGCTAGGAGCCACTCTCCCACCTTGAGGACTCTCTTCCTTACATCTAAGAGGCTCATGACCTTCATAGAGTACCCTGAACAAGGCAAGGCCCAGCAAAAGTAAGATCTCAAAGGGCAGTGAGCTTAGAGCAGATGAGACTATCTGAGGACCTGGGGTCTCCCAGGGTTATTCCCTCCTACCCCCACTTTCCCTGCTCAACTCAAAGGAGGCTTGAATGGCAGCTGCACGCTGCATATGAAATCCATTCCTCAGTGCTGCCAAGCCGGGATGGGGGTGTTTTAAAGTAAAACTATAATAAGCCTGCAATAAAAGTTTACCAGCTTTTATATAGGTTCCCAATAACGAGAGGAGATATTTCAACAGCTCAGACAGTGCCGTGACAGGAAACACAATTCCTGGCATCACCTCTTTACAGTGAGAATCTGCCTCCCCCACATGGTTCATAACTGGGACTTTTTCTTATTTAAAGAGGACTGCATCAAATTGTGTGTCCCTTTCATTCTTTAACATGATTTGTAATGATTCCTGGAGTCTTCTAAATGTAAAGCGTTCAGAAAGTTCACTTTATATTGAGCTAGGTGGTGAATTTTTATGTCCCCAAACCTTGGGAAAGTCAAGACTTAGAGCAACAGAGAAGTAAAGAGGTAAGAAATTTTGGAATACTAGAGTTCAGGGCTGGGGCAGGAGGACGAAAAGGTGTGTCTTCCAGTTGTAGATCTTGGGAAATAAGTTGAGGCTGGATCATAGTGCTGCTACTTTAGAAAAGGACTTTAAGAGGTCATGTCCCCAAGAGGTGGTCAGAAACTGAAGAGAAAGTACGAAGAAGAATCTCCCAGGGCAACAGGGAACTGGGTACAATTGGGGAGGCAGAGTGGGAGTGACTGGACACCTGGAAGCAGACGGAATGCCCTCATGGTTGCCAGTGAGGGACAAGGAGAGGATGGAGGCCAAGGAAAGGGGACAGTGTGAGGGAAGCCAAGACAAAGGCAGATTAACCCACTGTGGGATCGGAAGCAGACGCTTGCTCTCCCAAAGCACCCAGAGAGGAAGGACTCTTTCTCCTATGCAGAGATGGATTGCAGCCTGTGCTGAGATGCCCTTGTGATCTGATACAGACCCGTGGTGCCCTGTGGTGTTCACCATCTAATGGGCATCCTGTCAAAGCTTGTTAACAGAGATATGCCTGATTTCAAACTTATGATCATTTGGACACAGGCAAAACTCAAGTTGACATATGAGCTTTCAATGAAAATGGAGTTTGTTACACAAATCAAGAGTGTGAAAGAATTAGGGGCAAGAGGCATAATTAACCTACTTGGGGAAAATTAACTGACTTCAAGAACTTTGAATGACATTAGCTCCTCTCTATTTAAATCCTGACTGTGTCACTTACAAATGATTGCTGTGTGAGCTTGGCATACGTTCATCAGACCCTGTGCCTCATAATACTTCATTAGTCACTAACTGGTGTTGCTGCATATGCCTCAAATGTCAATAGTAACTCTCCCTTTCTTTCAAGGTCCACCTCAAATCACCCTTCCTCCCTAAGGCTGTCTAGGACTTCTCAGCCCACATACCATTCCTCAAATATGCACTTTGTAGGCCACTTATGAGCCACTTATGGGCTACCTTGAACAACGAGCCCTCCTGTCCCATGCCCAAGTCTTTTAGCCCTAACTGGCCTAAATGTACTTGGAAACCAAAAGAGACATTTTTTTTTTAAATACTTTAAGTTCTGGGGCACAAGTGCAGAATGTGCAAGTTCATTACATAGGTATACACGTGCCATTGTGGTTTGCTGCACCCATCAACCCATGATCTACATTAGGTATTTCTCCTAATGCTATCTCTCCCCTAGCTCCTGACCCCCCAACAGGCCCCGGTGTGTGATGTTCCCTCCATATGTCCATGTGTTCTCAGTGTTTAACTGCCACTAATGAGTAAGAACATGCAGTGTTTGGTTTTCTGTTCTTGTGTTAGTTTGCTGAGAATGATTTCCAGCTTCATCCATGTCCCTGCAAAGGACATGAACTCATCCTTTTTTATGGCTGCGTAGTATTCCATGGTGTATATGTGCCACATTTTCTTTATCC